>WNWU01013517.1:1143535-1207209 GCA_012654045.1 Ptyas mucosa
CCTCCCCATTAAAATTTTGTCCAATGCTGTTTGTTCTTTGTTTACATCATGTAATTTAACATCTTTTTTGTGCCTTGCTTGGATCTGCAAATATTGCCACTAAGATAAGTCCAACCCCTGCTTCTGCAATTGTTATCTGGATTTAAGATTACCCCTTTCATCTAAAATATCCTTGTAACATACAATTTTTCCCCAATTTATAAGATTTGAATATATTATTGCCTCCATTGTGGAGAGGCAGACTGGTACTTCCCTATAGTGTTATAGTTTAATTTTTTCCCAAATGTTGAGTAACACGTTCCTCACATAATGCCTCTGAAAATATTTGTGCGCCATATTTCTGCCATACCAGAGAAAGGCATGCCAGACCAATTGTAAGTTTTGCCCTTCTAGTAATAATAGTCTTCTGTTATTCAAGTTTACCGAATCTTTTAGCCAGGTGAGAGCTGCAGCCTGATAATATAACTCCCAGTCTGGGAGCTCAAAACCACCATTATTCCTAGAATCCTGTAATTCTTTCAATTTCATTCTCGATTTTTTTCCTTACCAAATATATTGTAGAGTAATTTTATTTAGTTCATCAAAAATTTTCTTTTCTAATTTTACTGGTATGGTTTGAAATAGAAAGAGTAGTTTTGTTAGTACATTCAATTTCACCACTCCAATTCTCCCTACCATCGATAACTGTATATTCTTCCACCTTTCCAAATCTAATCATAACCATAACCATAACCATAACCATAACCATAACCATAACCATAACCATAACCATAACCATAACCATGAGTTTATTTGTCAAGCATATATAAGATAACAGGTAAAAGTATAAACATAATTTGAATACATGAAAAGAGTAAGTAAAAAGAAATATTAGGACAGGGACAGTAGGCACGCTGGTGTGCTTATGCACACCCCTTACAGACCTCTTAGGAATGGGGTAAGGTCAACAGTAGACAGTTTAAGGTTAAAGGTTTGGGGGTTTGGGGAAGAAACTACAGAGTCAGGTAGTGCATTCCAGGCATTGACCACTCTGTTACTGAAGTCATATTTTCTGCAATCGAGTTTGGAGTAGTTTACCTTGAGTTTGTATCTATTATTTGCTTGTGTATTGTTGTGGTTGAAGCTGAAGTAGTCATTGACAGGAAAGACATTGTGGCAGATCATTTTATGTACTATGTTTAGGTCAGACTGAAGTTGGCGTAGTTCTAAGTTGTCTAAACCCAAAATTTGGAGTCTGGTGGCATAAGGTATTTTATTGCGGTTAGAGGAATGGAGGACTCTTCTCGTAAAATATCTCTGGACTCTCTCGATTATATTTATGTCTGATATGCAGTGCGGGTTCCAGACAGATGAGCTGTATTCAAGAATTGGTCTAGCAAATGTTTTGTATGCTCTAGTTATTAGTACATTACCAGAGAAGAAGTTACACAATATTAGGTTAACAACTCTTAATGCCTTTTTGGCAATGTTGTTACAGTGGGCTCTGGCACTTAGATCTTTAGAAATGAGTACTCCAAGGTCCTTGACAGAGTGAGGGTCATCTACAAGGCCATGTCCATCTAATTTATATTTTATGTTTTGATTTTTTTTGCCAATGTGCAAGACAGAACATTTGTTGGTTGAGATTTGAAGTTGCAGCTTGTTAGATCAATCTGACACATAGTCAAGGTCTTTTTGAAGGATAGTTGCATTGTTGGTAGTGTTGAATAGTTTAACATCATCAGTGAAGAGAACACAGTTGCTTTTATTATGATCAAAAGGTCATTTATGTAAAGTATGAGGAGTGTTGGACCTAAAACACTGCCTTGGGAAACACCGCTATTAACATGTACAGGATTTGATAGAGCACTTCCTATTTTGACCACTTGTCTGTTTGACAGGAAGGCAGCTATCCATTTATGTAGGAATCCAGAAATGCCATAGGATTTTAGTTTTAGAAGTAATTTGTCATGGACCACTGAATTAAAAGCTTTACAGAAGTCTATGTAAACTGCATTTATTGCTTTGTCCTGATCAAGATGTATAGTCCATATGTTTTTTCAATGTAATAGTTGTAGTTTACAGGATAATTTTTTTCTGAAACCAAATTTTTTGTTAGAAAGTATGTTGTTTGTCTCCAAGTGGAGGGTAATAGATTGGTTAATGACTGATTCCATGACTTTGCAGGTGACACAGCATAAAGAGATTGGTCTGTAATTTTCAACTAGGCTAGGATCTACCTTTTGGAAGAGAGGGATGACCTTGGATTGTGACCATTGGTAGGGCAAGGTGCTGGTACTGAAAGATTTTTTAAAAATTATGCTTAGAGGTTCTGCAATTGCAGTGAAAGATTTTTTTAAAAGTATACACATAGTCCATCAGGTCCAATAGATAGAAATGGTTTTAGATCGCATAGTGCCTTTTCAACATTGTCTTCTGTAAAATCAATATGTATAAGATCACCATAATCATTGTAATTGTTTGTAGTATGACTGGGAAATATTGGGTATGTGTTGTTGCTGTTTATAAAGACTGAGCCGAAGAACGTGTTAAAGAGGTTGGCTTTAATGGTTTCGTCAATACAGTCTTCATTGTTTGGTCCTTTTAGGGGTGGGATGGATCTCAGGTGATTAAGTTTGTTGTTTACAAAATTATAGAAGGCATGGGTGGATTTTGTGCATAGAAGGTTTTCTTCTTGCTTGATGTGATAATTTGGTGCATTCAATCTTTATTTGTTGGCATAAGTTTTTGTAGCGGTTTTTGAAGTTGGCCACGTAGTTAGTTTTGTTTTTTTGCCAGAGATTTTTTTCTGGATTATAATTTCCTTATTGTTATTGGTAGTTTATTTTTTTTGGTTTTGTGGGATATTAGTGGTACATAAAATTTAATGTTTCTTTTGACTTTGCACAAGAAAGTGTTGTAATGGTCGTCAGCAGTATTACAGCCAGAAAATAGAATTTGCCAATCAAGATATGAGAGTTCATTGTCTATAAGATCATAGTTGGCCTTTTAAAAGTTATAACTGGGAATCCCATCATTATGATGATTTTTGAGAGGGCATAAGTTGAGATAAAAGTCAATCATGCTGTGGTCGCTGTTGGAGAATGGTTCTTTTATTTGTAGTCCATAAATTGAATTTAAACTGTTGCAGAAGATGAGATCAAGGCAGTTGTTGAGTCTAGTGTTGTTAGTTACTAGTTGATCAAATCCCAGATTAGTTACAGTATTGTACAGGGTTGCATGTATAAATTCAGTTGTACATTTGTTTAGGGTCCAATTAATAAGTGGTAAGTTAAGGTCACCAAGAAAGATTATTGGGTGTGGGCAGAAGGATGCCCAAGTTAGTAGTGAAGTTAACTTGTTCGCATGTTCGATGTCATAATCTGGGGCTCTGTAACAAAGTAAGAATTGAAATGTGTTATTTAAGGACAGGTCACAGACAATGGTCTCGGGAAGAGCAAGTTCGTGTGTAACTTGAATATTTTTTAGATGTAGAGACTTTTTGTAGACAATAGCAACACCACCTCCTCTACGGATTTCATGATCTGACCGGCAAACATGATAGTCTAGTCTCTTACTGTAGTAATGGAGTCAGAGAGAGATGTATTCAGCCAAGTTTCAGAGAAAAATATAATGTCGAATATAGCCGTATTTAGTAAGAGGAGGAATTCAGGTATTTTATTTACAAGGCTTCTTGCATTAAGTAGCTTGCATTTAAGGTGGGTAGTAGTTGTTATAGAGGAAGTTTGGGGCATGCGTGCCTAGTTTTGGATAATGGGGGTTTGGATGGGGGAGGATTGGGTGTTAGAATGTGGGTTGTGGGACTTTCTTTTAATATAGTCGGCACAGTAGACGATGTATAAGTCAGTATGTTCTTAGTCTTGATGTCTTTTAAGTTCTGATTGGAGTTCACGGGAGTGGATTCTTTGCAATATGGATAAGTTGGGACATGAGCGAAGTTTGTTATGGCTGATGTTGGTTTTGGCGATTGAATTTATCGTATGTATGAATATGCATTTGATGGACTCATTTTTGCAAATAACTGCAATTTTTCCAAAATCATGGAGCTACCGAGCCATTGTTGTATTTGAACTCAGGGCCATCTCTTGAAATTTCGATGTTGTCATCAGGGGAGATGTTTGGTTTATGGGAGTTTCTTATAATGTTGCAAACCTTTGTGATATCATCAGATTTGTCGTTGTCATCCAGGCCAAATAAAATAGTGTTTCGAAGTTTTTGTTCACGTTCAATGAAGTCTTTGATAAGTAAGGATACATTATTTGGTGAGTTTGAATTATTTGCTGTGTTAATGGTTATTTGTGTTGAGATTGAGGTGGTTATTGTTGAGTTGAGGTAGTATTTTGAGGTAGTCTATTTTGATTTGTTGTATCAGCTTTGTGTAGTTGTCCTCTTTGATTGTCCCACATCTAGCTGTTAAGAAAATACCAAGGTATTTAACCTTTTTTTCTATCTGTAGATAAATTTTCTCTGTCAATTCTTTTTTCTGTTTGTTGGTGAGAGCCAGCCCTAAGTTTAAACTGAACCTAACCTCAGAGCAATCCAGGGATTCCCATGCACTCCCAACCACCCAAAAATGGAGAGTCAGACAATAACGCAGCCCCCTTCTCCACCTGCCAGGAGGAAACTGAGCCAGGCTGCCACCAGTGGTTCCTGTGCCACAGACAAGCCACCCAGGTTGGGCAACCCCCCCTCCATGAGCTAGAATTGATGCAAACTGCCAAATGCACCAGGCTCAGGCAGATGGGGCCCAACAAAACAAGGGAGGGGCAGTGTAGAACAAGCCACCTTGATTCAGAGAAAGTTCGATGGGGACCCAGATCAACTGACTCTATCCCTTGACTCTGGCAGTGTCCATTTAGATTGTTATGAACACCTCTACCCATCATACAGAGCCATGGTGAATGCCATCGCCATGGGATTAGAGGGGGAAGCAAATGAATGGCAGCAGGTGTCCATAGGAGAAGAGCCCCCCAGCTGCAGGATGTCAATGCATTCCTGCAAGAACTAGAAGCCAGTTTTGAGGATGTGAAGGAGGATTAATATGTGGAGGATGAGTTTCGGAATTTAAAGCAGAAAGGGCAACCCATTAAAGAACACATCCATGAGTTTAGAAGGGTCATGGGAAAGCTACCACCCTGGCTGGAGGAACTACTAATCCATTTCTTCAGAGAAAGTCTCGACAAACAAATCAGTCAAGTAACTGCATATTGGGATATTCCAAACCGACTCTGAATAGTTCTGAGTAGCCATAAAGGTGTGCACCAATGACATGCAGAGGCACCCGGGTCCCAGAGAGACAGGGCAACCAGAGACCACCCGGCTGATGGGAGGCTGCAGTAACCCAGCCGGCCCCAAGACTAACCCTTCCCCGAGGCCATTTGAAATGCTACAGATGCAGAGCGATAGGTCACTTTGCATCAGCTTGCGCAACTCCAGCTCTGAAACCCAAGCCAGAGCCAGGGCGTGACTGGAACAAGGCCCCAGGTATGCCACAGACAAGTCCCAAAAACCCCTTCAGGCTGTATAGGTCCCTCCCCACCCAGCAAAGGGGTGGTGGTGGAGGGATCTCCAGCTCACAATGACCAATTGCCAGAACCCTATGACAGTGAGGACCAGGGTCCTGAAACTGGGGATCAGAGCGAAGAGATTGGCCCACCTAATTAGATTTGAGCAGGTCGACTGGTCCCTATTGGGGGGAGCCCATGCCACCCACCTGATTGAACCAGTGAAGCTAGAGCTAGCAGATCACTGGGAATCAATTCTATTCATAATAGCTCCCAAAATAATCATACTAGGGCTCTCTTGGCTGGACAAGTGGGGCCTGACCATCTGGTGGCAAGGGGGCAACTGGAGGCTGAGGATAGCAAGTGGCCCCCAACCCCCTACACCTGCAAGTAAGGGCATCACCCACCCAGCAAACCCACCAGAACAACTGGTGGCCACCTCTGAACAAACCCCAGAGGCTGACCCTAGAGAATATCAGAACCTCTCTGAAGTGTTCAGTGAAACAGAGTTTGTTTGTCATGTCCTACCTCCCCCACCCCACCATGCAATGGACTGTGCCATCAAAATCATTCCCAGGGCCAAGCTTCCCAAACCCAAACTGTACACCATGGCGCCCCAGGAAATGCAAGAAATGCACAAATACATAGACAAAAACCTGGCAAGGGAGTTCATCAAGCTGGCCAAGCCATGAGTCACAGCCCCAGTCCTATTTAAAGAGAAAAAAGATGGAACTATGATATTATGCATGGATTTCCATGGGATAAATGGCATGTGTGTGCACTACCTATACCCCCTCCCTCCCATGAAGGACATGCTGTCCCACCTAGCCAGGGGAAAGGTCTTTATTAAACTAGACCTCAGAGAAACATATTACCGAATCCATATCAGGGAGGGAGATGAATGGAAAACAGCGTTTAACTGCCCCCTGGGGAGCTTTCAATTCAAAGTTATGCCTTTTGAGCTGCAGGGCCCCCCAGGAGTATTTATACAGTTAATAAACAAGGTGCTGCATGAGTACCTCTACAAGAGGGTCCTTGTCTACCTGAACAATATCCTCATCTTCACTGAGACCATGGAGGACCATCTACCCCTAGTCTGCCAGATACTGGAAAAGCTTCTGGTGGCAAACTTGTACAACAAGCTGTCAAAATGCACATTTCATTGTTAGACTACCTGGGCTACCGAGTGTCAAATGAGGGGATAAAGATGAACCCAACCAAAGTACAAGCCATGCTAGAGTGGCAGCCCTCTCGCACCAGCAGACAGATACAAAGCTTTCTGGGATTCACAATCTTTTACAGGCAATTCATAACAATTCATCATTCTTCATGAAGATTGCCAAACCCATGACAGACCTCCTAAAGACAGGGAGCCAGGAATGAAGCCCTGCCTGGGACAACCCTTACAGTGGGACCTAACCTGCAAAAAAGGCATTCGAAGCACTAAATTTTTTGCAAAAGAACCGGTACTGAAACACCCTGACCTTGAACAACCTTTTATCATCCAAGCAGATGCCAGTGGTAGGAGCAGTGCTGCTCCAAAAAAATGGCCAGGGAAAACTACAACTTTGAACCTACACTGCCCGTAAACTCACTGACATGGAAATATGATGGGCCACATGGAAAAAAGAGGC
The DNA here is from genome assembly GCA_012654045.1 of Ptyas mucosa. Classification (NCBI taxonomy): domain Eukaryota; kingdom Metazoa; phylum Chordata; class Lepidosauria; order Squamata; family Colubridae; genus Ptyas; species Ptyas mucosa. The sequence goes on from WNWU01013517.1 coordinate 1,150,674, forward strand.
TTTTGTAGTAAGAAGGGCACTACTAACCTGGCATCACCTTTTGGAAGGGGGTGGGTGGAGAAACTGTTTGAAGTCTGGACTGACTATAAGAATGTGGAGGCCCTTAGGACCCTGTGGAAACTATCACTCAAACAAGTCCATTCGGCTCAATACTTCAACTGATTCAACTCCATGCTAAAACATATCCCAGGAGGGAGGAATTTCCTAGCTGATGCCATCTCCTGCATGCCCCAATACAAATGCAGGTGGTAGATGCCATCATTCCCCTTACCCAAGCTATGGCCCAAGGACCACGTGCTAACAATGCCATGACCAGCAAGGCCAACCCACAAGCAATTTAACCATGAAACTCAAAACTGAACTGGAAGCAGACTCCTGGTTCTGTGACAACCAACACATCTTGAGAAAAAAGGAGGTCCTAGTGTGGAAGGGGGCAAAACTCTATTCCCCAAGTCCCTACGCACCTTAATCCTCCAGAGAAGCCATGATGTCAAATCGGTGGTCCACTTTGGATTCCTAAAGACTTTACACTTAGTGAGGAGACAGTTCTGGTGGCCTGGCATGAAGAGAGACATGGACAATTATGTAAAAAGCTGCACCATTTGTGCTACCATGAAAAAGAGACCAGGAAAAAAAACCCAGATTGCTGCAACAGGTGGCAGAGCCAACGAGGCCATGGGAGGAAATTGCAATGGACTTTATAGTGGAGTTGGCAAAGACTGGGGGGAACACAGTGATCTGGACTGTGATTGACTTATTTTCCAAGCAGGTATACTTCATACCCTGCAGCAGACTACCCCCAGCCCACCAGCTAGCCAAACTCTTCCTGAGGCACATCTACTGCCTGCATGGAGTACCATGCAAAGTCATCTCAGATGGAGATGTGTCAGTGTGTGTGAGTTCATGAATTGGAGTAGACATGGTAACAGGTCAGCCAATGGGAAATGTTTGGTGACCCAGATGGCTCGGAGCCTGGGCGTGGCTTAAGTTCACTGATCTATATACATATGAGTGCTTCTGTGATTCTATAGCTTCTGTGATTATTGATTCTGAGTTCTGGTTCTGGCTTCTGCTGTATGGTATTGTTTATAAAGAAGTTTCTCATATAAATGAATCCTGCTGAATTATTTATTTGTGTGCTGGTTGGATTGCTGCCAACTCGAACAAGATGGGAACTAAATTCACTAGGGACCTAAATTCATTGGTCCATTCTCCATAGTGAAGATTATCAACCCGGTCACTGTCCTGACTGCTGGGGAAAATACACCCGTTATTCCACAGCAGCCTCTTGAAACCCATGGTCAGGTCGACCCTGAGTCTACTACCCCATGAGCCCTCAGACCCAATGGCTATAGGGGCCAAACCCATTATGAGGTGCAATCCATCCTTGACTCTAGGTGGCACAGGGGGCAACTCCAATATTTAACCAAGTGGAAGGGCTACCCTGTATCAGAGGCATCCTGGGTAAAGAGCAGAAACATCCAAGCTGATTGCGTGGGGTTTGGGGGGCTGATCGTACACCTAAAAGAAATACCTGTACTCAAACTGTTTTTGCTTTGCACAGGTTGCCTTCAGGAAGTGGGGAAGCCGAATGTCAAGTCAAGAAGCTTTCCTGACCTGCTCCTGAGTTTCCATAGGCAGGGGGATGGGGAATCAAGCCTTGCAGCTGCATTGAGGAATTTGCTCTTCAGTCAAAGCAAAACACATCCTAGCCGGCCAAAGTCAAGGCCATCTCCACAGAAACTAGTGATGGCTAGAGAGAGTGACTTCTACGACACGCAAAATAGCTTTGTTGGGGGAAATGTGACTGATGACACACCTTGGGGGGCAGGGAAACAGGGTCAGAGGCAAGGCGCGAATTGAGTGAAGTCAGAGTTGGCTTCACTTGATCCCTGCTGACATGGCGCTCCTAATAAACAACTGGATTTTTCTTGAAACTTTGCTTGAGGCTCCTACTTTTATTAGGGCAGCGGTTGGAACCCTGACACTACTGCGATGCATGAATTCCAAAAATAGGTTAATGTATTCACCAGATTAAGTCTGCTAATCAATCCAAGCGAATTTTACCAGTTGTCTTTGGCTTTAGAAAGGATGAACTTTCATGTTGTATTATTAACATTTCTTTTGTGTTCTCTTTTACCTATCCAGGATCAAAATCTCAGAACTGCCTGTGGAATACCATTATTGGTGGGCTTACAGGAAACATCAAGGAGAAACAGAAACCAATGATCATCCATGATCCAAGACCTCCTGAGCAAATCTTAGCAGATGAGCTGCCCCCAGTAGAAAGTTCTGAAGCATTAGTGAAAACTTCATTCAGGTTTGGTGGATAATACATATGTACTTACCTTATCATGGAATTGCCTAACTTTCTGGGATAGCCGGAGTAGTAGAGGTTGCTCTCTAGAATCTTTCAAAAAGTGCTATATAGGTAAGAAAGTAACTTTACCTGAAACCATTATGAAGACATTAAATCTGACAGCTTTGTTGAAGGAAAAAATAAGCAATCAAGTAAAAATATTCAGAAAGAAATGAGAGAGTATTGTGAACTCTGATCTCAAAGCAATTTTAAAAGCATACTGTCAAATTTGTTATGTTTTCTATGGATCCTTCTTTTTTTTATCACTAGCTGATTTCTGGCTCAGAAATATCTAATATTTGAATAAAATGACTGGATAGCATAGTAGTTGGTGCTGGGTTTCAAATCTTTGCTGCAGAAGTCATTAGGCAAAGACTTCCTAACCATTCACCTGGTGACCTCACATACTAAATGACACAAATTAGGAGACTCATGCCACAGAAGTTGCCTAGAATAACAAGGTCCATTTTAGATATTTGGGGAACCAGGACACTCTGTGATAAGTAGGCTACTGGAGCAAACCACACATGGATGAAACAGGAGAACCTGAAAATGATGAAATGTTACTATCACAATAGACTAATGAGAAGGGACCTAATGAGAATATATGAAATATATGGGAGAACTATGGATGGACAAAACAACTGCCTTACCAGTAGGGGTTCTTGGGCAAAGATCCTTAAAGTTCTACCTGCCTACCTCAAATAAGATAGTGACATAAATTAAAAGAATCATTAAGTGGGACATTGTGGGTCCTGGAATGAACCATACTTGGACAAGATAAAATAATCTGGAATTGGTGGAATGCTACCATATCAGCAGATCTAACGACAGGGGATATATGAAACATATGAAGGAACTAAAGATGGGCAAAATATCTACATCTATACTGAGAAATAGCTAGTTATCCAACACTTCAAAATAAGAAGAGGAAGCTGCTCTCTCAATTTGAGATAGATCAACTACACATGCATCCCAGTCTTAAGAAGACCGGGAAGAACAACTAGATGTGTAGCCAACACCTGGATCTACAGTGAGAACATTGGGCTATCATTCAGACTCCAGATGTACAGCTGAATGGTAGTCAAGAGAGTTAAGACTAATAAGGTGGAACCATTGGACCACATAAAAGACACACAGACCAGCTGCAAGTATCTTGGTATTCTACAGCCACATGAAAATCATAATAAGACGGCAAGGAAGAAACAACATCCAAGATCCATCAAATGATAAGTCCTGAAGAGCCAAATAATGGGAAGAACATGATCCATACCATCAACACATATGGCCTACCAGTCATCAAATACCCTGATGATATGGTGAGCTGGCCAAAGGAAAACATGGAGGCTGCCAGTGTGAAGACCCAGAAGCTTCTCACAATGTACGGATGTTTCCACTGCAGGAAATTTGGTGACACAAATACTCAGGACTGCAATTTCTAAACTGGGAAATTGGCTCCAACAGATCCAATGAATGACATAAGAGCACTCTGTCCAGAAGAGTGCAGTGCTAGGAACAGCTATGATACTGTGCAGAATAGTCAAATTCCCAGAGCTCTGTTAGAACACCTGAGATTGAGAAAGACATAATTCTCCCATGCAACTTACTAACATTTCATGTATTTTTCCACTGCTTCTTCTGAAATGAAAAATCTGGTGATTTTTTTAAAAAAATACCAGTTTCTACAAACCTGGTGTTATTTAGAAATTTGTCATCCAAATAATAATTAGGCCCGTTGAAAAAACTTCAAGGAAGAACTTTTGGGAGTTTGAAGAAAGGATGTTCTTCCCATTTAAAGAGAGAAGGATCAGTTTCATCTCCTTGTATTTTGGATAGTCAATTGACTAAATTGTACTTTCTTTGACATTTGAAGAGTCCCTATCCTTTTAGCTTTCCAAATGGTTCTCCCTAGCTATGGACTAGGAGGAGGTTCAAACAGGATGCTTGATGAGAGGGGTGTTTTGGTTATTATTGGCTGTTACAAGCCACCTAGGATTATAATGAGATAGATAGCCATTGATGTTCTTTAAATGAATAAATAAGGAAAGAAGATTACCTGAACAGAGAAGGACCCATTTCTAAGTAAATATGCAAAAGATGTGGAGTAAAACTTACAGTGGTGCAAAAAAAGAAAGAAAGAAAGAAAGAAAGAAAGGAAAGAAAGAAAGAAAGGAAAGAAAGAAAGAAAAGAAAGAAAGAAAGAAAAAAAAGAAAAAAAAGAAAAATAATGAAGCCACTAATAAATGATGTTGGGAATTTATTCAGACAATGACCTATTTAGATGAAGATTCTTGTGTTAAGCATCACCTCAACTATTAGACAGGAAGAATTCAACACATTTTCTGGAAGCAAAATCTCTATTGGATGCAAAATAGATATGCCTTCAGTTTGAGAAAGACGTGTTGCATCTTCAGTTTTCTTTTGCGCATGTGAACTTCTGAAAACGAGACAAGAAAAGAAATAGAACCGAAAATCATTAGCATTATTGATATGGTAGGCATTGCCCAGTTTTGGAATTGCAAAATGATCCATTGAATGTATCAATATACAAAGCTGCAGAATTGTCTCATAGACTAAATAATTACAATATTTTAAATTTATATTTTAGTACCTTTAAAAACATTCACATATGATTTGTGAAAAGTTCTTCCTAAAAGAGGATGTTCAGGGCACTTTAGTATTAAACATTTTGGATTATCCCTCTTTAATATTCAAAGAGTTCTTAAACCATGCAATAATTCAGTTGGTATTTGGATGTCAGTATAATTTTTCAGATTATAGCACATTGATTTGGGATTACAAAGAGTAAGCATTTACGATTGTTGTGCTGGACTATGTGGTCAGGAAAATACTCAAAGTTGTATTTTTGGTATAAAGCCTGAATTAGAGTATGGATTCATGACAGCTTTTCATTTATCTGAAATGAAATTGATGAATTTTCCTTTTTGTTCTGATTCAAAACTCTCTATGAAGACCCATTTCTAGTTGTTGTTGTTTTTTAAGATGTGGGATCTTGCTAATAATCACCTTTCCAAGACCATTCTTTACGTAGAAGACCTTGGAGAGGAAACAATCCATTGATTATTGGAATCAGTGGCTGATAGGTCTTCCTTCAAACCAGAGTTACTTTGGGATCATTAGCATCAGACAACTGCTTATTATTACATATCTTGGGGAAGATGAAATGGGTGTGAGAGGGAAAAATCTTAATTTTAATGTTTGTTCCAACTCAGTATATTGACTAGTTTGCCATCTCATGGTTATGATGCTTTATGACTATGTAAATTAGGTGACTGGATTAATAACTGCTTTATTTTATGGAAAAGAAAGAATAAGTCCATTGCATTCAGGGAGGAGCATCATACAGGTAGTTTTCATTTAGCAATTACAATTGGGATTTGCAACTTGGTCATTAAGAGAAATGGTCGCTAAGTGAAACTACAACTATGCTTATGATTTTACTTCAGCTTTCTTTTGCTTTACAGAAAAAAAATGTAAGGATTAATTATAAATCTACTTTTTCATCACTGTGGTAACTGCAAATGGGCACTAAACAAGGCAGTCACTAAATGAGACTACCTGTAATCTGCTTTGTTTGTTTTAAATTTGAGTGTTATGTTCCTTGCAATATCTTTACTGCAGTTTTCATATATTCTGACTGTAACATTCAATGAATTTTACCCTGAAGCAAAAATGTTATGAACACGTTTTTTTTTAAATACAAGATTTTAAAAGTGTCTATGTTTATAAGGAATTTGAACAACTAATTGTTTACATTTCCTGGTCCAGAGTGAATTACATAACTTACAAAAACCAATTCTATATATGTATATATACACCATGCTATTCTCTTTTTGAGCAAGCAAAGTGTGAAGAGTTCAAAAAAGAAGAAAGAAATAATAGCCAAATAAATTAAAGGCATGAGATAAGAGAAAAGAAAATTCAGGCTACATTACACCATTCCATTCATTCCATTCATTATATCTTTCTAGCCTTGCAAATAATTTTTTGTACCACTTCTGTATAACAAAATGCATTGCTTTTTTTAAAAAATTTGATTTATATGCCGCCCTTCTCCGGAGACTCAGGGCGGCTTACAATGCGCTAAGCAATAGCCTTCATACTTTTGTATATTTATACAAAGTCAGCTTTTTGTTCTTTAAATTTCTCCCATCTCTGTTACTCAGGATTTTATCAATTCTATCCAAATGTAACTTTCTCTTTTTTTCCTTCTCAACATGTTACTCTTCTTTTATATATATTTCAGATAAATCTTCACTAATTCTATCTCTATTATCAAATCACAACCATGACCTTTTGTACTGATCACTCACTTTTGTATTTAATCTACATTCAGTACTCATTTCTCACTCTCTTTTTGTTTCACCAGACATTCTTCTTCTTAAGTAACCTGTTTCCATTGCATTCAGCTTATTTTGGCTTTTTTGACATTCCCAACACTCGCTTCCATATGACAAAGCAGAGGGAAGCATGCTTTTATATAGCCATTATTGCTTCTTTTGACTAATACTCATAATAAGCAGCAAACTACCTACTAGTCATTGATCAAAATAAAGATTGACTGACGACTGCTATTCACTTCCTTTCTATTCATATTTGTACATCTTAAAATTTCTTTTTCCAATTTCAAGTCTTTAGTAAACGTCCTATAACTGTGATGGCAAACCGATGGCACGTGTGCCACAGGTGGCACATGTAGCCCTATTTGTGGGCACATGAGCTCGGCACGCACAGCTGATTTTTGGGCCTTCTGGTCCCACCGGAAGTTGGCAAATGGGCCATTTCTGGCCTTGGGAGGGCCTCTGGGGTGGGTTGGGAAAGGCCGTTTTTGCCCTCCCCAGTCTCCTAGAAAGGCTCTGGAGCCTGGGGAGAGAGAAAAATGGGCCTACCAGACCATTGCATGCCAGGAGTGGGGGGACCATGGGGGATCACACATGCATGTGTGGGGGCGGGGCACATAGAATTATGGGTGTGGGCACACGTACGCATGACCCTCCCCCCCCCATGCTCCTGGCACGTGGTGGCAAAAAGATTAGCCATCACTGTCCTACAAGGACACAAATTTATCTACTGTAGTTTGGTCTTAAGTTATATTTTTCACCTTGTGACTTTGGTAACAAATCTTGCATGTTTCTGTCAAGATAATCTTCTTTATATCCTACATGATGTGATTAGACATATTTTGAATTATGCATCTCAAAAAAACATATCTTTCTAAGTAAATACACAATTAATATTCTTATTCATTCTTAGATCTCCAAATCTCCCATTTTTTTATACTGTTGGGAACTCATGGATACTTATCCTTTCATATCTTCTAACAGAATGATTCCCCTACCTAATTGCATTTCTTTAGGCTATATATTTATTCCCAATTCTTGTTTCTTTTTTTTTCTTTTAGTACCATTCACTAGTATTTAAGATGCAGCTATCACTAGCTTATGAATGCTTGCTTTCATATGCATCCACAACAATATAGATAGACATATTTATCCCTCTTACTTCTAAATAATTTCATTAACAAATAATTATAAATAAATAATTTATTTTCACTTTCATTCATCAACTCCATTCCATAAAATTAGACATTTTATTCAGATCTAATACATTCTTTCTCCCCTTTTTTTAGTTCCACAAAGAAAGCTATTTTTCTCTTGTTCGTTTATTTTATCATATTATTTATCATTTACTCTTCTTCAATTTCAGATTGTAAACTTCCATGTGCTATGATCAACCCTGGATGAATGCTTCACTACACACCGATTAAGACTTTTACAATCTCACTAGTGCAGTGAGAGAGTGAAAAATCTACCTTAGCCAAACCCACTTTCTTCTCTATTTTAAAGCATTAAGCAACCAGATTTAATAAAATGCAATTGTAGCATTTCCTGCTAGTGGTTAGGTTTGGCACATTTTGGATAGATAGCACAAGCATGACCAAAGTCTGTTTTTGCCCAAACAGGCTCACTGTTGCATGCAAGCCAGGATCTCCAATCTAGAGATTATTTTGCAAAGCAACATACTGTTGTCTGCATCTTATCAACCAGGAGATACATACAGTATGCTAACATGTTAGATTAAATCTTCAAAATTGATGAGACTTTTCCACTCAGCAGGCTATGTGAGGTAAGAAAATGTTATAGGACCGTGATGATGAACCTATGGCATGCGTGCCGGAAGTGGCATGCAGAGCCATGTTGCTTGGCATGTGCGGCGTCACCCATTCCTCTTCTGGGTTTCCGGGGCTAGTCTGCTGGTTACTGGTGTGCATGGGCGCATGATGATCAGCTGGCCTTCATGTGTGCAGAAGCAGCCAGCTGAAGATGCACTCTTAGCGCAGGTGTGCATTGGCCATGCCGTCGTCACCCGCATGCAGCTCCGGGACATCTACCCCTTGCCAGCCAGGAGTGCTGCTGCCAGTCGCTGCCCTGCACCTGCCCACCTGCTTGTCTTGTCATCGCCACCCCCACTGTGAGGAAAGGCCCCGAAGCTGCACTGCCTGGGATCAACATAGGCTGCCGCAGGGGGAGACCAGGTATGGCTGGATGCTGTCCAGAGTGCGAGGTTGGCAGGAAAAGGAGCTCCTGCTGCCTCTTAACCCGGTGCCAACAGTCGGCCACTGCTGCCCTCTCTGCCCTGCCGACTGCTCCTGCCACTGCCAGGCAACACGAGAACCCCCCCCCCAGGGGCAAGGGGGTGGTGGCGGCAAGGATGGGCAAGCCGAGGATTCCCTGTCTCTCTGCACGAGCAGGCTTGTAGCATGGCCCCAGGCCTGGGGGAGGGAGTATTGAAGCCCCGGCATGCCTATCCTTTCCGTTGCTAACCCATCACCCCCACCACCGGCGCTTCTCATGCTACCACTTCCCTCTCAGTGGCAGGAGCAGCCGGCGGCAGGCTTCAATCCCTCCCCCATAGGCCTGAAATGCAATGCACTTTTTTGGCCTCCGCACGCCCCATTTTTGGATTCAGAGAGGAAAAGGTTTTCAGGCAGCAGTGCTGTGATCCTCTCCCTGAATGAAAAAAGTGAATTGCGTTTCAGGTGGCAGATCTGGCCAGGAGGAAAGAGAAAGTGAGTCTATGGAGAAGGAAGAGGAAGGCACACATTCTGCAATGTGCATTGGAGAACCACAAAGGAAAGCCTTTTCGGGCAGCAGTGCTGCAATCCCCTCCCCGAATCTATCTGAAAAGGCTTTCCTCTTTGGTTCTCTGGTGCACATTGCAGAACCGCACATCTTCCTCTTCCCTCTCTGCAGACTCACCTTCTCTTCCCCCCTGAGCCAGGAGCAGAAGCCAACCGGCCTCTGCCTGAGTCATCTGAAGAAGGGGCAGGCAGGGTGGCTAGTCGCCTTGCCTTATGCCCCCTGCACAGTACCTGAAACTGTGGTGCTCTTGTTTTGCCTGCGTATGCCCTTTTTTCGGATTTGGAGAAGAAAGGGTTTTTGGGCAGCAGCGCTGAGATCCCCTCCCAGAATCAAAAAAGTGCATTGTGTTTCAGGTGGTGGATCTGACCAGGATCTGGCCTTCTGTGAAGGAGAAAGGCACGTGGTTCTGCAATGTGCACCGGAGAACCACAGAGGAAAGCTTTTTCTGGCAAATCCAAAAATGGGGTGCGCGGCTGACCATGAGCCCTTTTCCTTCTTTTCCACAGACTCACTTTCTCTTTCCTCCTGGCCAGATCCGCCACCTGAAATGCAGTGCAATTTTTTGATTCGGGGAGGGGATCTCAATGCTGTTATAGAATGTTCTATGTTATCTATGTTAGAAAGGAACTTCCAAGTTCAGTCCAAATTTAATGCACTTCTGGAACTAGAAAGAAACATACTTGTCTTCCAAGCCACCCAGGATTTTACTGGTGCAGGCTTTTTTCTTTTTAATTGATGGTTTATTATCTGTGGGACGTAATGGTTAGAATATTATGCTTGTACCAGGGAGATATGAATTCAGATATGTATTTGTCCATGAAGTTTCTAGCCTAGTCAACTTCATAAAATTAGTACAAAAGGAAATGGAGTAGTGGAAGATTAAATATTTTGGGGAAAGATACTTTTAACTACAAATTATTGTTTTATGCTAAAATAGACTTGCCATTATCCAACCAATCCATAATAATTAAGATACTGGAGAATATCAGGTTGGAGAAAAGGAAAGTTAAAGTTAAGTTGAACTAAGGTATACAAGTTTCAAGAATAAGTAGTCAACAACGGTACCTTTTAATTTTCTAAAATTTCTATTATCTCTCTCTCTCCCTTCCAATCTGCACTAAGGTAGAATTAATCACTCTGAAATATGATACTCTTTTGGACTACTTTCATTACAGTCATTAGGATATAAACTTCTGTGACATGGTGATATAATTTAACTTGTCTTCAAAATTCAGATTTACATTAATTTTAATAGCTTTTTGGTTTTATTTTCTGTGATATTTTTAAAAAGAAAAGATTTCTCAGTCTGACAGCAATTTCAGAAAGAAATGACAGATTAATTTTAGATGTCATGGAACATCTTGCATAGAGAAAGCTATGTGAATGATGACAACATGCACCAATCTCAATTAGAAGTGTGCTTTTGGGATGTTATTGCAGCAAATGTATCATGAATACTTGTTGAATCAACTTAATGAGTCTATACCACTGTCTTTACATGTTAAAAGAATGCATGAAGGCATTGGTATAAATTCACAGCAATTGTAAGCAAAGACTACACCCCACCCCCCCCCCCACCATTTTAAGAGTACCAGATGTGGGCTGCCAAGGTCTGGACAGCTACTAAATGGAAGCAACAAAATGCTGAAGATTTTAATTGTTCGCTTTCATTTTCCAATTTTGTGATCAGGATTGTTCCTTGCCTGAAATAATATGTTTGTTATGGAGAACCATTCATCACTCTATAGCTAGACCACATAATGTCATGAGAAGTATGACTGTTAATGTGACTTTGGATTCTCTTTGGGAAATTAATAGGAATATTTTTCCTGAATATTCTAGTGAAATTCCCTCTCTATTGGAATTTCTCAGATGACTTTGTCAGGTGTTTCAGTTTGAAAATAAATAGTTTATTTGTGGGTTGGTGGTTGAACAAGAAATAAAGAGTTTTCAACTGTAAGGAAGAAAAACTTACAAAGACAATCTGATTTTTTTCAGAATAAAAATTAACTTTACATGTATGACTTTATATTACACAATGCTTCCTAATGCTATCTTCCCAATCAAAACCAAAGTCACACCAATATTTGAATTGTGAACTATCTATATAATTTTGCTTTCCTTTTCAAGAATGTTTGTCATCTGTTCCAGGAATAAGTCATGGGGACAAAATCAAATATTTATTTATTAACCAAATGTATGTAACTGATCTTCTACCAAAAGAACTCAGAATGGTGTAAATATTAGCTGGTTCCTTGTACCAAAATCTCTAGTTTAAGGTTTTTGAAATCTGATGGCTTGGATGAACATGGAGCTTGGACATTAATACAGTTGTCCCAATAACGTTTGTCAGCATGATGGTTTTATCTAGGACAGATACAATGTATTTTTGGGAATAATTAAACAGTTCATGGCCATTGAATGATGCCTAGAGAAACTGAGTATCTATATACTGTACTTTTCAACAGGAATTGCTGAGCCCTATTAAAAAAATAAAACTAGTCAAACTGCCTGTAAGAACTTCAGTTCAAAGGTGAATATTTTCTTCTGGACTTCTGACTCCAAGCAGGTAAAGTATAAGTAAGAAAAATTGTTTCTCTACATTTTACTTAACATTTAACTAGAGCATGTGTTCAGGCCTCTGGTCTTGAGTTTCTTGAAGGAGATGCAGAGTATAAACCTAGCATACAAATAAACAGAAATAGTATCTGCCTTTTGATTCAAAAATTGTTAATCATTTATTTCAAGCCAGCCTTCATGTATTTATAATGAATTGCCTTAGTGCTTTTAAATAAATTATTTCTTGACCATATTTTTACATTTATTCTGGAGATGAAAGCTTGAGAATATTGGCTGTTATTAAAGAACATCTTTTGAGACCAAATCCTGGTCTCAGCTGGCCATTTAATAGTTGTTAAGCTTTGGTGACTCGCCCCTCCCCCCCCCAGATACTTACCATTTGATCAGTAGTGGGTTTCTATTTTGCCACTACCGGTTTGCTCATGGGTGCGTGCACACTCGCGCATGTGCACAACATTTCTGCGCATGCGCAGAAACATCTTGACAGGTAGGCAGAGATTCCCATCACCGCCGCTACTGGTTCGCCTGATCCAGGTAGCAACCCACCACTACATTTGATCCTGAATTATAGCTGCTGCAGCACTCCCATATTTATTTACTCTTGTGACCAACTGCAGGGACACTGCAGCACTCCCTGACTATCTTCCCCCATCTCCCACTGGGTCCCTGCAAGCATGTCCCTTCCCCAATAACTCCCCACTAGCCTTAGGCCTGATTTCAACTCCACCAGGTTCAAACACTCCTCTTCATTTACCTTTTCAAGGGCTCCAAAGCCTTAAAGGGCTCCAAAGCCTTCCAGATGAGCAAACAAAACTTGCTTTGATGTTCAGCTACACGGCAGAATTCTGGAATTGCACTATGTGGGCAAGGGACAAACCATTTGTTTTGCTGCCTTAACACTATGCTGCAGTTTGCACTATGCTGAAGAAGCTTGCAAACATTAAGGCAGCAAAACTAAGCATGTGTCCCACTACTGTATGGCACAATTCTGGGGCTGAAGGTTTCTGAATTGTGTAAACTGTATTAGCAAAATAGTCTAAGTTTACTTTGTATCTTGACTGCATGATGCAATTCCAGAAGCATCCACATTTTTTTCAGCTGTTAAGTGCATTCTGATAGCTGTAAATATTGTTGCCGCTTCTGGAATCATGCCACAGTTGCAAGACAAAGTGATCTGGAAGGTCTAAAAGCTCTTCAACAGGTACGCAAAGGGTAGGATGTTTGGCCTGATGGGGTGAGAATTGGGCCTAAGGCTTGGGGAGACCTAGGGGGAAGTGAGAAAAAGTCTGAGGGAACCCAAGATGCAGGAAGCAGAGCATAAGATGGCTTGGAGGATGGGAGAGGTCACAGGAGGCTGGAGTGGGGGATGGGGGTGGGGCTATGCTAGGGTCTTCTGCATCTTTGCAGTACCCCATGCTTCAGTTAATGACCTATGTGTTGTTTAATGATTGAATTGGGAACAGAGATGGGGGAACCATTAAATGAGACACCTCATTTAATGGCCATCATTAAATGTGACCATAATGGGCAGATTCCATTATTTTAAGGCTTCCCCATATGCTGATATACAACATTCAATAGCTCCTTCACACTATGATTTTATGATATCTACTGTAAGTAGCACTCAAGAGAACCAAGTGTATCTAGGGAAGACCAAAGACCATTTAATACATTTTAGGCATTCCCGTGTTTTTATATAGGCACCTGAAGCAGAAGATGATCAAACAAGTTAATACTGGATGCAGAGCTAATCTGATAGTATGAAGCATTCTTTTGCCAACTGAGTTAAGTCAGATACATAATATAATCTGAAGTTGGTAGTAAAACAATTAAAACTCTCCAAATTATAGTTAATAGCTTTCCCTGATAGCTTTCACTTTTCAAAAGTCATTTGACTTCCTGGCAGCTTACAAAAGTAGTTCTGATTGCTTGCAATAAAATGCAAATGACTGGTTGTTAAAAGTTAGTATGTAACTAAATAACATACATTATAAATTATAGTGAATGGTTACCATTCCAATGTGTTTTGATCCCTCCCTCCCCAGTGAAGGGAAAATTATGACATATCATTTCAGGGAGGTGAATTGGAGGTTTTTCTTTGAAAATTTTGGTCTATCCAGCAGAATTAGTCATCAGAACTCACTTACAAAAGAGTAACTCACAATACATTTTATTAGTGAATAATTAATGATTGATTATAAGGAATACTTAAATTTAAAGGGCATGTAGCCTAAATAACAAGGTGTAGGAGATGACCAGGCTAGGCTCAAGTGCAGGGTCAAATATATAATTAGTTTGGAGTCTCTACACCCCCATAAGGGACCTACTGTACATCCAGCCACCTGTTAACTTTTATTTGGTGTCAATTTGTCTGTAGTTCAGATTCTTGGGTATAGGTAGCATGAAATAAATTTGTACTTTTGAACAATATCCTGTTCCTGAATCTTACACCTGACATAAGGTACTTCATAAAATTTATTTTGAACTAAAAAAATAATGGACAACAGACCAATTGCTACTGTAACATCTTCTTGAGTAAGGTGATTTAGCAAGAGTTCACAAACTAACTTTAGATGATGCAGACTTTTAAGATCCATTTCCTTTTTTTTTTTGTAAATAATTTTTATTGTAGTTTTTCTTTTCCAAAACTCTAATACATATTCAAACCGACAATGTCATTTTTATATATTTTGGACTAACAATTCACATAAAATCTATATTATATACCTATATACATCCTCAGCTTCCTTATAAATATTACCTATTTTTATTTCTGTTGTCTATCCACCTATACCATTTCCCCCAATGGGTACATTTTGGCCAGCCTTGCTGGAGCTAGATGCCAACGATATAGCATTTTGTACTGATTTTCCTTATAGGCAACCGATTTTGTTAATGTATAATTTTTATTCCAAATAGTTTCCCAATCATCTAGATTTATGTTATGCCCTACCTTTTTTGCCCATGGGATCATTGATTCTTTTACCACCTCCTCTGCTCTATCAAATTCTAATAAATAATTGTATAATTTAGATATTAATTTTCTTTCAGGCCAATCAGCAATTTATCTAATTGTCTTGGTTCCAAATCTATTCTGTATTCTTCCCTATCTTTTTTGTATTTGGATTGTAGTTATAAGTATGGCCACCAGTCAATGGATATTCCTTGTTCTTTTAATACCTGGTTACTTTTAAGCTGTTTATCTAAGATTTCTGTGTATCTAGGCATTTTACTAATGTCTAATGTGTTGGGGTGGATCATAGCTTCCATGGTAGATAGCCAACCGGGAATTTTCATATAATGTTTCTTCTTTATATCTTCCCAAATTTATATCAATACATCTCTTATTTTATGTCTATAAAAGTATGAATGTATTCTATTCCCTTTGTCCCACATAAAAGCATGCCACTCCTTTTATAAATCGTGTCCTTCCAGAATTAAGATTCTTCTATTCTTTAAATTGACCCAATCCCTTATCCAAACTAAAGTAACTGCTTTGTGGTATAGTTCCCACGCCAGGAGACCAAAACCACCCCTACTTCTACTGTCTTGAAAAAAGCGTAATTTTATCCTTGCCTTTTTTCAGGACCAGACAAATTTGGTAATAATTTTATTAAGTTCATGAAAAATTTTCTATCTAATGGGATGGGGATTGTTGAAATAAGTATAATAGTTAATGTAGGATATTAATCTTAATAGTCGCTATCCTACCTAAAAACAATATTTGTAATGTTTTCTACTTTTCCAAATCTTTCTTAATTTGTTGGACCAGCACCATATAGCTATCCTCCTTTAGCAAGGAACACCTCACTGTTAACCATATCCCTAAGTATTTAATTTTCTTAAGAATTTGTAAGTCCATTTCTTTTTCTAATTCTTTTTTCTGAGTTGTTGTTAAGTTTTTAACTATCATTTTGGTTTTCCCTTTATTAATTTTAAGTCCTGATACTTCCCCATATGTTTCTATTTCCCGTTTTAGGGCAGGGCCAGATTCCAGAGGTTCCTTAATAATAAATACCATATCGTCGGCAAAGGCCTGTGTGTTGTACTCTTTTAATTTTCATTCCCTTTATCTCTCAATTTGCTCTAAATCTATTTAATAATATTTCTAATGTTTAATAATATTTCTAATGTTAAAATGAAAAGCAGTGGTGACAATGAGCACCCTTGTCATACCCCTTTAGTTATCTGAAATATATTAGTAATATCCCCATTTACTATTACCTTTTGTGATTTGTGATCTATCATATTGCCTTTTGTGATTTTGTGATCTATCATATTCTCAAATTTGGTTCCCAGTTTCATTTGTCTAATTTGCCTAATCATAAATTGTCAATTTAAGTTGTCAAAAGCTTTTTGGGCATCCAGAAAGACTAGCACCATTTGTTTCTCTGGATGAGCTTCGTAGTATTCCAGGGTGTCTACAATTATTCTCGTATTGTCTCTTATTTGTCTACTGGGGAGAACACCATTTTGGTCGGAGTATATAATCTCATTCAATATTTTTTTTAGCCTTTCTGCTATTATGTTCATAAATATTTTATAATCTGCATCCAGAAGGGATATTGGTCTATTATTTCTAATTTGACTCTTATCTGTACCTTCTTTCGAGATTAAGGTGATATATACCTCCCTCCACGATTCTGCTATCTTCATATAATGCATCATTACAAAGTTCTAATAACACTGGTTCTATAATTTCACTCAATTTTTTTATAGACTTCCCCTGCGAGACCATCCGGCCCTGGTGTCTTTGTTATTTTTAAACCTTGAAATTGCCCCTCTCAGTTCTTCTGATGTTATTTCTTTATTTAACAATTCCCTTTTTTCCTCCTCTAATCCCTTCTTCCAGTAAATAATTATCGATTTTGTTCTTTGGTATTTCCTCTTGTTTGTAAAGATCTGCATAGTAATCTTGTACTATTTTCTTTTCTTCTTCTTCATTGTTTTGTGTAATCCCCATCTCGTCCTCTAGTTGTTGGATAATCTTTCTTTCTTTTTTTTTCAATTTGTAAGCCAGCCACCTTCCAGTTTTGTTAGCATGTTCGAAATAAAATTGTTTGGAATATTTTAAGTTCCTTGTGATCTCCTCTTGTTCTAATAAATTTAATCTGTGTCTTGCCAGGATCAAGTTCTCTTTAACAAATTTATCTCCTGGTTTTATTTGGAGTCGCTTCTCCAGATTTCCAATTTCTTCCGATAGGGTATTATGCTGTTTCCATTTTTCCTTATTTTTCTTTGCATTGAAAGCTATTGTTATTCCCCTTATATAGGCTTTCATGGTATCCCATAAATTTATTAAGGAAGTATGGTGTTTTTTATTTTCTTTAAAAAATAATCTCAATTCCCTTGTTATCCTTTCAATATATTTCATTTCCTTTAAAATTTGGGGGTTTAACATCCATCTTTTACTTCTTTTTTGGGCCTCTCCATATTATTTCTAGGGGATTGTGGTCTGCCCACGTATTTGGGGAAATCTTAATTTTTCCTATTTCTAGACCTAATTCCCTATTCATCCAAATCATATCAATTCTGGACCAGGATGCATGGGGATTGGAGTAAAATGTGTATTTATTTTCTTTTGAATGTAAAGTTCTCCACATATCTATCAAATTTAATTCATCTGTCATATTGAAGAAAGTTTTGGGTAGTTCTTTTCTTCTTCTCATTTTTTATCGCTGGTATAGTCTTTTTGGGTATCCACTATCCCATTATAGTCACCCACAAATATTCCTATAGCCTGTCATAATTATCTTTTCATGTAGTTTCTTATAATATTCCCCCTGATTTTTATTAGGCGTGTAAATAACTACCAACAAAATAGGTGTATGCTCTCTCTTTATTTCAATCATTAAAATTCTTCCTTTTAAATCAGCATGAATTTGGTTGGCTTTTATTCCTTCCTTAATATATATCACCACCCCTCTCTTCTTCTTCTCTGCTGTATACATTTTCCATAGTTTATTGTATTCCAAGTATTTTTCATCCTGCTTTTGGATGTGTGCCTCCTGGAGGCATACTATATCTGATTTTTGTTTAATTAACTTTGTAAATATTTGTCTTCTTTATGCCACTGCATTTAATCTGTTAACATTTATCGATATAAGCTTCAAATCTTATATTCTTTGATCTGTCTACCGAGGGTTAGTATCTATTAGCCCTTGTAACTCTTTGAGTTCTTGTTTTACTACTCTTATTTCTTGGTTTTCTTTTTCTTCCTTATTTCTCTTTTCCCGGGCTCCTTCTTTAGTTTTTGGATGCTGTATCGGTTCTTCTTCCTGGCCTATGGTCTCCACCTCCTCCTTACTGCTCTGCTCCTCTTTGTTTCCCATCAGTTGATCAAAGAAGTCTTGTGCCATCACTAAGCTATCTATTTTTATCTTCTTACCTTGCCAAGAAACAAGCATCCCTTCTGGAAGTATCCACCTGAACGTAATATTTCTTTTATTCAATTGTATGGCCAAAAACCGATAGTCCTTATGCTTCTCTTGAACCCTTCTAGGAACTTGTTTCAAAGTGATGATTTCCTTCTCCTTATAGATCATAGGTTCTTCTTGGGTTATGTTGTATATTATATCAAGGATTCTCTTTCGGACAAACCTACTGTATTTTTTGGAGTATAAGATGCACCTTTTTTTCAGAGTGATCTGGAAATAGGGGATTTAGTCACCAAACCCTTGTCATGGTCTGATCACTCTCTCCTTTGCATGGACTTCTGAATTGCTACCCCTCGCTGCAGGGAGATGGAACCAACTAGATGGTTCTCTCCCAGGCACCTGATGGACCCTGATAGATTCCTGATGGAGCTTGGGCCATTCCCTGAGGCTCTGGCTCATGGCGCAACTGAAGAACTGGTGGCCACCTGGGATAGGGCAGCCGCTGGAGCTCCGGACCGCGTCGTGCCTTTGAGGCCTCTAACCTGGTGCTGATCCCAATTGGCTCCCTGGTTTTCCGAGGAGCTGAGAGAGATGAAGCACCAGGAAAGACGCCTGGAGAGCGACTGGAGGGCCAGCCGCTCCGAATCTGACCAAACACTGGTGAGGTCTCATATTAAGATCTACCTAGTGGTGATAAAGATCTAATTATTTTTCCGCTCTTATCGGGTCTGCAGAGAACTGCCCAGCAGCCCTGTTTAGGGTGACCCATTCCCTTCTTCATCTGGGAGTGAGGGAAGACACCTTGCAGGGCAGGGCTGAGGACTTTGTGCAATTCCTGCATGACAGAGTCACTCAGATTTGGGAAGGCCTGGACTCAGATTGGGTAGATTCAGATGGGGTGACGGAGGTGGGTCTTGAGAATGTTATCTGAGAGGGGTTTGACCTTGTGATTCCTGAGGACATGGACAGGATTCTGGGTAGGTTTAGCACTGCCACATGTTTATTGGACCCATGTCTCTCCTGGTTGGTGCTGGCCTCCCAGGCGGTTACATGAGGCTGGCTCAAGGGGATTATTAATGCTTCCTTGAGTGAGGGTTTCTTCCCTCCCTCTCTGAAAGAGGCGGTGGTGAAGCCCCTCCTCAAGAAGCTTTCCCTGCACCCGGCTGTATTAGCGAATTATCGTCCAGTGTCCAACCTTCGCTTTGTTGCGCTTTGTTTGTTGTTGTTGAGAGTGTGGTGACGTGACAACTTCCCCAGTACCTGGATGAAGCTGACTATCTAGATCCGTTCCAGTCAGGCTTCAGTCTGGGGTACAGCACGGAAACGGCATTGGTCACATTGGTTGATGATCTCTGGAGGGCTCAGGACAGGGGTTGTTCCTCTGTCCTGGTCCTATTAGACTTCTCAGCAGCTTTTGATACCATCGACTATGGTATCATGCTGCAACGATTGGAGGGGTTGGGAGTGGGGGGCACCATGTTGTGGTGGTTCTCCTCCTTCCTCTCCGATCATATGCAGTTTGTGTTGGCAGGGGGACAGAGGTCGACCTCGAGGCACCTTGTTTGTGGAGTGCCACAAGGGTTGGTCCTCTCACCCCTCCTGTTCAACATTTATGTGAAGCCACTGGGTGAGATCATCTGTGGTTTTGGAGTGAAGTTCCACCAGTACGCTGACGACACTCAGCTGCACATCTCCACCCCGGACCATCCCAATGATGCCCTTGACATGATGTCCCGGTGCCTGGAGGCCATGCGGATCTGGATGGGGAGAAACAGGCTCAGACTCAACCCTTCCAAGATCGAGTGGCTGTGATTCCCTGCATCCCGGTATAGTCAGCTGGTTCCATCGCTGACTATTGGGAGCGATATCTTAGCCCCCTCAGAGAGGGCTTGCAACTTGGGTGTTCTCCTGGATGCACAGCTGTCCTCGGAAGATCATATGACGGCCATGGCCAGGGGAGCTTTTTATCAGGTTCGCCTGATACACCAGTTGCGTCCCTTTCTGGACCAGGATGCCCTGCACACGGTCACTCATGCCCTCATCCTGTCCCCTCTGGACTACTGTAATGCTCTCTACATGGGGCTCCCCTTGAAGAGCACTCAGAGGCTCCAACTGGTCCAGAATGCGGCCACATGAGTGATTACGGGGGCGACACGGCGCACCCATGTAACACCTCCTCTGCGCAAGCTGCACTGGCTCCCAGTGGTCTTCCAGGTGTGATTCAAGGTGTTGGTCACCACCTTTAAAGCGCTCCATGGCTTAGGACCTGGGTATATACGAGATCGCCTTCTGCCACTGATAGCCTCCCACCGGCCAATACGCTCCCACAGAGAGGGGCTCCTAAGGGTGCTGTCGGCCAAACAATGCCGACTGGTGACACCCAGGGGAAGAGCCTTCTCTGTGGGGGGCACCAGCCCTCTGGAATGAGCTGCCCCTAGAGGTTCATATGATCTCCGACCTGCGTACCTTTCGCTGCCCCCTGAAGACCCTTTTCTTCTAACAAGCTGGGCTGGCCTAATATGAATTTTATAATGGGTGTATGTTAGTTTTTAATCTTGTGGGCCAAATTTTTATATATTCAGTTTTAAATTGCTTTTAAATTTTGTAAATCTATATGTGTTTTAATATGGTTGTAGACTGCCCTGAGTCCTTCGGGAGAAGGGTGGTATAGAAGTTTAATAAATCTAATCTAATTTTACCCCCCAAAAGGGGGTGAAAATCTGGGTGCGTCTTATACTCCGAATGTAGTGCCGCCCGCCCACTGCTCCCCCCCTTCAGACATTTTCAGGCAATTCCAGGCAGCGGGGATTTGGGTCGGGGCACAGCCTGAGGAACAAACCTCTTCGAGATGGTCTGGGGGGGAATCTGCCCGGCAGCTTTGGGGAACAAGACGGCCCCCACGGTTTGCGGCTGGTCACCCCTCTGGCCACCCAGCAGGCAGCTTAGGGCAGACAATGGTCGCAATGACTTCACTCCCCAGCAATGTGAGGAGCCACCACTGCTGCTGCCTAAGCCATCTCTGCACACAGGAGCCAAGCGAGCCAAACGGGAACTCCTAAAGTGAAATGTCCCTCCTTTCCAGTCACCGCTGCCCGGATTCCCCAATGCAATTCTCAGAGCCGCTTTTCAGGTGGCAGGTGGCCAGTTCCCCTGCAATGTGCAGCAGGGAAGTGGGAACCATTTTGGATTTGAGGAGGGGATTGCAGCGCTGCCGCCTAAAAGTGCTTTTCTTCCCATTGCACATTGCAGAGCCGCGCACCCTCGTTCTCCTTCTCAGCAGACTCACCTTCTCTTTCCTCCTGGCCAGATCCACCGCCTGAAATGAGATGCAATTTTTTTGCCTCTGCACACCCCATGTTTTGAATCGGGAAGGGGATTGTGGGTCTGCCACCCGAAAATGCTTTCCTTTGGAATCCTGATGCTCGCTTGGCTCCTGGGCGCTGAGAGGGCTTAGGCAGCAGTGACGGCAGCTCCTCACATTGCTGGGGAGTGAAGTCATTGTGACCATTGTCTGCCCTGAGCTGCCTGCTGGGCAGCCAGAGGTGACCAGCTGCAAATCGTGGCGCCCGCCTCATTCCCCAAAGCTGCCGGGCAGATTCCCCCCCTCCAGACCATCCCAAAGAGGTTTGTTTCTCAGGCTGTGCTCTGTCCCTCCCCCCAGAGCATGTGAGGTGTCTCTTTGGAGGAAAGCGAGTAGTCCCTGCAGATCTCAGGAGCACCCTGATAAGTTTTCTGGAAAAGAACTTATCAGTAATCGACGCCCTCTTTCCCAGCCGAGTATCTGAGGCACCTCTTGCTTGCAGGAGGAGGAGGAGGACAGCATAAAGCAGCACCACCTTAAATGCTGGTAGGCAGAGGTAGAATTCTTGTTTTCTTGTTTTCCTCCCCCAAAATTAAGGTGTGTCTTATACTCCGGTGCGTCTTACACTCTGAAAAATACGGTAATATGAACCTCTCTGAGTAGTTTATAACATCTAGCACAGTTTGTTTGGATTTGATATACGTTGTCTAATTCATTCATAATTTCTTGTTTGTCCCTCTGTAAGGATTCTGCTATAATCTCTGCAATTATCTGTCCTAAATCTTCATCTTTTGTCTCTATCACATTTTGGAATCTTAGATAAAAAGATGCTCTGTCCATTTCCAACTGGATTACTGAGTCCTCAAGATCTTTGTTTAGTGCCATCATCTTCTGATCTACCAGATTTATTTATTTTTTGGGGATTTGTTCAGCTTTGGCTTCTACTATCTTTATTTTTTGTTTGTTCTTCTGAATTGCTTCCTGGATTGAATTCATTTTACTATCTAGTTTTTGGATATCTAGTTTCATTTCACCATGATTGTTAGACATTGTTTCTTGCATCTTTACCATTGTTTCCTGAATTAGTGTCAAGGTGGTTTGCATTGTTTGCATGCTTGGGATCGTGTTATTCTTTTCTGCCTTTGATAACCCCTCTGCTGACCATTGATTTAAAGGGGAAGCCATCGTTATCATTGGGTTTGATGCTGTTTTTTTCCTGCCTTTAAGGTTGTTGTTGTAAGGCTAGTTGTCTCTTTCAATACGTTACTTTGCTTTCCCAATATTTTATAGATGTTTTTCCACACTATCATCAACCAATTACTGTATATTTATTGTTATTATTGTTTTTTCCCCTCTCTCTTCTTTTGCCCTCCTTATATTATTAATTATTAAGTACTGTTTAGTCACTTTCATTTTCTCTAAAAACAACTGAAAACAACTATCTCTTGCTCCTAATCCAATTTAACAAATTATTCAGCATATATAGCAACTAACTATCAAAACGATATATAACTATAAATTTACAAATATACAGATGAGTAACAGTACTAGTGCTCTATATTAATTAATCAGACTATTTTAAATCAATAAACAAGTCTATATATATATCAAAATTGGAATCAAGGTTAGAAATTAGAGTTGAGATAGGTATTGGGAATCAATTAAATATATATCTCAGATTAGTTCAAAGTTATAGTTATCAATTTGTACAAAATTAAGCAAGTTGATTATAATTATAATTTATAATTGTCAATATACAGTAAATCCACAAAATCTATAATATCTATATCTAATATCTATAAAAATACTTTAACTCTCAATGAAGTAGGAGTTTTATCAATAGTATTACTACCTAAAATTAAATAAGATAATTAATACCAGATATAAAAATATTTAAATCTTCTTAGTTGATCTGCTGTTGTTCAATTATTCAGTAAAAAATTGTAGATATATACTAAGTGTACATTAAACTCAAAGTTTAGAGGAGTTTAGTTCTTTATATCTTCTCTTGATTACAGCTCTTAGCTCCTCCAAGATCTCTTTTACTCCGGTATGTAAATAATATATAATATTATGTCTTTTCTATAGTCTCTTAACTAGAGGAGCCATCGAGTTCCATATTCCACCTCATGTAAATTACCAGCCAGATGCCATTGGAAAGCCTATACACTGAAATCAGAATGAAATTAGTAGCTTCTTTTTCTTTCTTTTTAGCAGATATTTTAATGTTTCTAAATGTGGACATACCACATAGTCACTGTGACTAGCAGTTCTTGAGACACACCTTTGTAGATTCGTCCAATCAAATTATAGAGGCGATTACTTCAGATTGTCTATGTCAGTATTTCTCAACCTTAGCAATTTTAAGAAATGTGGACCACATATTTTAAAGTTACTAAGGTTGAGAAACAGGAGTCTAAGTTAAATATAAACTATGAGAATAAGTACTTCTATCTGACTTTTGAGACCTCTTGAAAATTCTGGACATTTCTAGCTTTACTATAATTTTATAGTGAAGTTGTCAAGTGTGTTTATTCAAATTGCTTTGGAGAAAGGAAAAATAAAAAAACCCATTCATTTTCTTCCTTGAATACAAATATGAGTGAGGGAACTTAATAAGTCTCCTTTTCTCCTTAATAGAAGTAGAATGCAACTTGCCTTAGGACAAATTATCTATGTACAGAACAAGAATAAAGCTATTCTTTAAAAAAAAAAAACACCCCCACTCCAGAACATAATGCCTTTAAAATAAGTGGTGGATGAAATTGATAATGGACATGAGGTTCTTGCTTGATGAAATATTATCCCCATCTTGCCATCGAATGTGATCACTGCTGCTATTCTCACAAGAAATACAAAAACCTGGAACTAGAAATACATTAAAGCTTCCATTGTATCTCAAAGTTGTACTGTTGATAATTTTTAATTATTCCAGTTTCAGCAACCTTTTTTAAAAATGATACATACCCACATTCAATAAATCTTTTATATTTTGCAAGATACATTTTCTCATTCTCAAATTTTCATGGGTGGATTTGATTCAGATTACACTAACATAAAGAATTACTGATTTAACTCTTAGTCTTAGTTGATTGAGCCTTTAAACTCCGCATACAGTGTTATCCTGCCTGAAGATCCATTTGTGATATAGGATTTGTTTTTTGGGTGGGGATTGTTATTTGATTATATTTGTTATATATGTAACAGTATGAATACTGTAACTGGATCAAATCTACAAGGAGGTATAACCTTACACTGTACCTTTCCTATTTTACCCTTTTCCTAGGATCCACGTCCAATTCAGGCTTTCTATGCTTCCTTAAGAATGAAAGGAAAGCTGTTATTTTACATTTTAAACATGTATTTTAACTAAAAGGAATGTTATGCATTAGGCATATCATATCTGGCATGCAAAACTCTATATAGTCGCTAGATGGCAACAAAGAAGACATTCTTTGACTCTACCAGGTAATCATGTACCTCTTTTAGAATTAGTTGTCCCAATTACCAATATCATTTGAGACCTGCTGCAAGTACACCCAGATCTGCCATTACTGAACCTTGTTAATATACACACTTACACCCCCTGTCAGATATATATTGATGGTCATGCTCATTTGGTTCTATGAGGAAGTTGTTTGGTCAATACAGCTTCAGGTTCGAAAGGTTGTTTTATTATTTACAAATATATACATACATATAATAATGAACAGGGTGTCCTGTTGCATTTGTTATCCTAACTGTATGATTCAGATGTTGAGAGGAGAGAGAAGTTCACGTGTTGTCTTGCTGAGAGATAGATGAGGAGAAGAAGAAGAGATATCCAAGTGATTTCTGGATAAGAGTCCAATAAGAGTGTCCATTGGCTGATATAATCACATGATGTCTGTAAAGATTTAACCCCTGGTGCATCATATGCAGGCAATATCTGACAGACCCCTTCTATTGCCAAGTGTAATGGAACAGTGTTCAAAAATAATAATAAACACAAGTATAAGAAAAATAAATTATAAGTACAGTCCAACTGATTTGCAGTGGTTCTAATGTGTTTCACAAGGTACAGGTTTAGTTAAGAAATTGGCAATTTAGTCCTTGGTATTGCAATGAACAAATTCAACAAAACCCTTTTTAACTAGGTCTCTCACATTTTTATAACGTATATCAATATGGCGAGATCTGAAGCTGACATCATCCCTGACTGAAGATGCTATGACTGACTCATTGTCCTCATGGAGAGTGATAGGTAGTGAAGGTTGTGTCCAAATGTCTGAAACTAATTCGTATATCCATGTGAGAAGTGTGCAAGCATCAGAAGCATTGGCATATTCAGCTTCGGCCGTGGAATTAGCTTCATAGGAATGAAGTTTTGGCGACAAACGTGCCAGTCTATGGGACAACCATTTAGGAAGTATATAAAGCCTGATGTGCTTTTTCTTGATTTTTCATCCCCTGCCCAATTGGCATCTGAATAACAGATAGGTTCTGAGGTGACCCCTTCATCAGGTTCTAATAATAAGACCATATCTTTAGTATTATGCAAATATCTGAGTAACCTTTTCATAGCAACCCAATGTTGTTTAGGCTCATCTACTTGTCTAGATAAGAGATTTGTACTTAATGATGTATCGGGTCTACTCCATCTGCTGATATAAAGGAGTGATCCTATGATGGATTGATATTGAGTTTTATCATGATTCTTGTTACCGTCTAGATAAGCAATTTTATTATAGTCAGTGCGCATGGGTGTATCTGTGGGGTTGCAGTCTTCCATGCCACATCTTTGTAGCAGGTCTTCAATCTTATCCTTTTGTGAGAAGCAAAAACCTCTATCAGTTTTAAAAATTTGTATGTCCAGATATTGGTCTATATGATCTAAGGTCTTTAAATTAACATGTTCTCTTAATTTGTTTGCAAATTGTTTGCTGGATTGTTTGTTGGGCCCGATATAAATCAAATCATCAACATAGATTAAAATAATTTCTTTTCCCCCTTCATAAGGTTTTGTCATTATGCACTGGTCAGATCAGATTTGATTATATCCCATTGATTTTAGAGTTTTGGTAAGGCAGTCAAACCAGAGCTTGTCCGATTGTTTTAAGCCGTATAACCCTTTGTTTCGCCGAATAACCCTCTCCATGTTTCGCCGAATTCAACTTGGAATCCTGGTGCTCTATTGACATAAATTTCCTCCTCTAATGGTGCATGGAGGTATGCAGTTTGGACATCAAATTGATAGACTTCTTGATTTGAAATAATGGCTGAAGTCAGTGCCATTTTTACGCTTTCTGGTTTTACTGTGGGGGAGTAAGTTTCATCGTAATCTTTGGGAAAGTGTTGGGCAAAACCTTGGGCTACGAGGCATGCTTTGTATAGATATGTGTTGTCAGGGAGTGTTTTAATTTTGTAAACCCATCGAGTGCCAATTGGGTGTTTGTGTTGTGGAGGTGTTGTTTTTGTGAATACTTTTAAATTTATTAAACAGTCCATTTCTTTGGATGTAGCGTCCCACCATTTTGATTTTTCTGATTCCGGTAATTGGAGCATGTGTTTAAAATTTTTTGGAGTGATGGGTATTTGGTTTGTCTGTGTCACATTGTTCACGTCAAATCTTTTAGGTGGGATGCCTTGTGTAATTCATTTGGATTTTCTGATTGGTAGTTGTGTATCTGTGTTGTTTGTTCGTGGTGTAACTTTTGGTGTTGTTGTTTGTATATGTTGAATTCTCTGTGGTTTATCTGATGTATTTGTTTCTTGGGTTAATACGTATGAGTCATTTGAATGTATTTTGGTCCTGTTGTGGTTTTCTATGAATGTGGCTGAATGGGAAGTTATTACTGTGTTGTTGTTTCTTATGAATCAATATGCTTTCGAACCTGGTGCATATCCTATGAAACGTAATTTTTTGGACACCTCATTCCCCTTCCATCTGAGTTGTTTGGGGATATTGAGGTACAGGATGATTGCGTTGAATCAGTTGTTTTCGCATGGTTTCGAGGTGGAAAAGATGTTTGGCCATAGATGTGCCAGGTTTATATATGGTGCTATAAAAGTCACCGGCAAGAGTAGCGATAGTTGCAGGCGAGGGTTTGTTGTAATGTTTTTGTAAGTATTGCCATACTTCTTGTGCAGTAAAACCTATAGGTATAGAATGAACAATATCACTTTCTAAAGTTGACATAAGAGTGGCATAAACACTATTGTGAAAAAAAATTAAGTCAGATAACCAAGGTTTGTTAGGGGGAGATTCATTTATAAGAAATGTGCCTTCTCTTAAAAGATGTAAATGAATTTCTTGTTCCCAAGAAATTATTACCTGAGGTTTGTAATTTTTTGAAGTTTGGTGATAAAGGTAATGGGCCATGTTGTTTAAAATGTTGCAAAACAGTTTCAATTTCTAAAGATAAATTTACATTAGTAGATAAAGACAAGGAATTATTAGTTTCAATATTTAAATCATTACAGTTTACAGTAATAGAAGGCTGAAATGAGTTACTGTTAGTAGAGATAGGTAATTGAACATCAGATTGTTGATTGGAGTCATTTGGTGTGAGAGAACGATGTTTGGTGATTCAACGATAGGAGGAACAATGGAGGTGGTGGTTGTAGTTTGATCCGAAAGAGCTTCTGCGACGGCGTTGGCTGCGGTAGAAGGAAGGTTGGCTTTTGATGCAAAGGCTGCAAAAATTGTGTGAATTTGTTGTTTGGACAGGGCGTCTGTAGTGTTGGAGGTGGCAGCGGCAGCGGCAGCAGTGGCATTTTCGGCGATAAGGGGGAGGGAGCGGGGCAGTGGCTGCAAAGACTGAAAAGGATCTTTTTACATTGGAAACAATATTGGTATCAGTAGAAATATTTGCAGCTGCTGCAGCTGCAGCAGTATAGATGGGGAGGTCTGCAGTGGCGGCAAAAATAGAAAAGTTCTGAAAATTGAAAAAAAATTGGGAGGATTTGAACTCGGTACTCTGGATGAAGAAGGTAGAGAATCAGTCTGAATATCTCCAGTTGTGGGGTGGGTAGTAGGATGTATGGGGGTAAGGGGGCTGGTTGAGACCTTGTGGTCTAAAGTGGTAGACGTCATTTCGTTTAAAGTCTGGTCATATAAATTGTTGGCCATTTCGTGGACCACATAGTGGAGTATGGGGGTGGCCATTTTGTTGGCCATTTTTGAAGCCATGCTTTCAGGGAAGGTGGAAGCCATTTTGGAAGCAATAAAGTCAATAGGTGGGGAGGGAGGATTTTTAATAAAATGGGTGTTTAAAAGTTCAGTCTGGGAATCTATGGGTTGAAGCAAAAAATTGTCGCTTACCAGGTCTGGTGAGGTTGAAAGGGTGTTTAACAATTCAAGAGTTCTTTGAGGAGTCCAGCCTGCATTTAGCAGGCCTGTCACATGTAAAGCTTGATATAAATGCTGTTTTGGAGAAGCTTGAGAAAATAAAAATTGGTGTGAAGTTATAGGGCTGGAACATACAAGGGATTCAGAAGGTTGAAGTCCTTGATGAGAGTCATGAAGTGGAGTAGAATTGAAATCGAAGCAAGGTTGTTGTAAGCGTGGTTCTGATCTTTCAGTGTTCGGGTGAAGAGAAGAAGAAAAAATTGGGTCTTTTAGTGAAGAGGTTTGTACTTGCTGCATAGCTTCAATAGAAAGGTTTTTTAGTCTTTTGGATAATGATTGGTGCTGTTTTGTTAAGGATACGGTTAATGCATCAATCTCTTGTAAAGATAATTAGTTTAGGTTCAAGGATTCCATGTTAGGAGAAATCATTCTATGATTTTAAAATTTACAAAAAATTTCATAGACCTGAGCAATAATTTTCATCCTCTGCTACCATTTGTCAGATATATATTGATGGTCGTGCTCATATTATTTACAAATATATACATACATAGAATAATGAACAGGGTGTCCTGTTGCATTTGTTATCCTAACTGTATGATTCAGATGTTGAGAGGAGAGAGAAGTTCACGTGTTGTCTTGCTGAGAGATAGATGAGAAAAAGAAGGGGAGATATCCAAGTGATTTCTGGGTAAGAGTCCAATAAGAGAGTCCATTGGCTGATATAATTACGTGATGTCTGTAAAGACTTAACCCCTTCTAGTCCCTGGTGCATCATATGCAGGCAATATCTGACACCCCCACACCCCATTTTTGAGAAAGAACAAAAGTAAAAAAAAACAGAGAAAAGAAAAAAGAAACAAAAAAGAGAAAAAAACATCTTGAGTAAATAAAAAATACGAATTTACAAGCATCATAAAGTTAAATAGGATTAACTTTGTTAGATAAGAATTTTCAATACTGTATTAGTTTTACATAACTGAATATCTTATATTATTTTAAAAGCTACAGGTCATAATGAGTACAATATAAAACAGAAAATAAAATAAAAATTATAATGTTAACAGATCATTGATAGAATATTAGACAACCAAATTCTGGAACTGATTCCATATCTAGAATTATAATATAAAAAACGTTTCAAACTGAATTAAATTCTTTGTCAGTATTACTTTTTAAATATGGTTATTTTAGACATTGAGCACACTCTCACAATGTAATTAGCCATTCTTATTGAAAGGCATACCTTCTAATAAGGACATCATATAGCAGTTATCATACAGAAGCCTTTGGTAATATTTAATTTTAAAAGCAGGTTGCAAAAGAAATTCAGTTTATAGACTTTCTTTAATTATATTATAAAACATTTTCCAAATTTGTTGAGCTTTCCAAATTACCATCAGATATGAAAAAATGATATAAGCTGATAATTATCTAATGATTTCCAACCATTGTTGAAAATGAACTCTCCATTTTATTAAATAATACTAGAGGTACATGTTAAATATTGATGGAGAAAACTGAAGATTATAGTTTGCAAGCCATTAATAAGGTATTGATATGATATGATTGGTATGAGCTAGAAATGCAGTCAGTGATACTGTCATAATGAGAGTAGAATGTATAGAAATTTGAATGTTTTTATTCAGTCATTAAAAGACTTTATATGTCTTTTATATCTCCTTACCGCTTCCAGATTGGTTGAAGTAGAAATCTCCAGGAAAAAGGGCCCTTCTAGAATTGTGGCTGAATACTTTAAGGGAGAACAGTGCTAAGGAAGACAAAGCTACACAATATAAATCAAACTTTGCTCAGACATATGCACAGGGTTAAAAGTCATTTTATTTTAATAGTTACCATAATTTTTCTTTTATTGTATTTCTTCTGAGATGTGTCCTTTGATGGGCCCTTGGTTATAGATTTATTTGTTAGTAACTGTTACATAGAAATGCCCAACCCCAAGCCAGTAAGGCAAGGGTTAAATACTCCCACCCATCTGACCTTCCCCTTTGACCCCTCCTTACCTTGTCTCCACCTCCCAGGTATATAAGATGTTGTCCAATGTTCCATGTTCATTCCTGATGTTCACCTGCAATGGATAAGATGGTGTAAATAAACATATTCTGATTACAAAGGAAGCATTTGTCTTGATTTAGTGGGTTCGATCCTCAGAAACAATCCAACAATATGGTAGCAGAGGATGGTTTGTAACCCAACTAAAACAAGGCATGCAAAAGGAATACAAAGCATCTGAAAAACAAGAAAGACCAAACACCCGAGCATACACAAGAAAGATGGCAACGCAAGTACTGATCGCAGGGGACCAGACGAGGGAGGAGAACGAGTTGAACTCCAGCCCAGGGTCCCCAACAACGAACAAGAAAAGCAATGAACCCGAAATCGAAAGAAAAAAGGAAAGTATTTTAAAAAGGAAGTTGCTAGACCTCATCGAGGCTGCACCGACAAAACAAGAAATCATCGCGGAACTCCGAGCCCTGGTCGAGGACGGCGGAGCAGCGACTGATGCTGAGGACACAAAAACCAACAACGACGAAGAAGAAACGGTAGGAAAGAATTACTTAAATTACTTACCTACCGGAGAAACCGAGACTGAAACCGCGCTCACCTCATGGCAGCCATCTTGTGTAATGACATCACCCAAGATGGCAGACCATCCACCAATGAGGGACCGAGATTCGAATTTCTTGGCGGGAACCGAGGCCTGCTCGAATACCGCCGAAGAAAACTACCACTACAAAACCGAAAAAAACACAAACTACGACCTAAGCGGGTGGGACGAAGAACAAGCTAGATCGCCTACCGATCTAGAAATAGACAAGGCCATGCGACTGTTACACGCGGCCTTCGGCGACAAAATAAATCTACCGGGCCCACACCAGTACCTGCAGGCCACCAACAACGAGACCAACGGCGAACTAAGGGCCCCCAGGGGAAATTACTGTAACTTTGAGGACACCACTAGCTGGGCACCGTACGTGCAGCCACCCACCGGGGAAACCTACACGCAACACCCAAGACCCAAAACGGAACTCAGAGGGACAGGGCCATACCTACCGATCCGGGGATCCGATCCAAGGCATCCGGAGCCGACTGCTGATGATACCTCCAGCTGGAATCCAGGGCAACCCATCTGCATCGATACAAGCCGACTGGACCATTTACTGACCATCGCAGGGCCTTCGGGATCCACGATCGACCCCAGAGGCTTCCCGGGAGTCAAAGCAGACACTCAGCCAGACTACAGCCGACTGAGGCCCTCCAGGAGCAAACCATGGACCCATCCTACCGGTTGGGGCCTTCATCCAGGAGCCACGGACAGGAGCTCCTTCCACTTCGGCAGCAGACAAAGAATGGGATCCGAGCATGCGCGGTATCCACCTACAATAAAAAAAACAGAAAACATAGATACAAGTCTGTACAGAGCTATACCAAGCATCCCCAAGCCATATTGTGAGTTCCCTCACATTAAAAACCATGGACAGCGAACTGAATGTAAGTAATAACTCACATAATTCAATGACTTTACCAGCAGACTTTAAAAAACTTAGACTAGACGGGACAAACCTTCTTGAATGGAACCAGAATTTACAGATAATTCTTATGAGGGAAGATATGCTATTCTTAATTGATGATCCTCCCAGGAAACCATGGACTTTTGAGGTGGACTGTTTGCACCATAAGGCTTATTATTTTTTAATTGCCAATGTGTCACCATGTATTTACCCTAGCCTTGGTAATCACTTAACTGTGTCAGAAATGGTACAAAAAATATTCCGGTTGTTTTATAGCAAGAGCGCATCCACAACCACCAGAATATCAAGGGAGTTCTATTCTGCTAGGCACAGGGCAGGTACATTAATGGGAGAGCACATAATAAATCTCAACGCCACTAGGGCGGAACTCATGCAGAGAGGGGAACTGATATCAGACGAAAGTATGAAAAGTGTGATAATCAATTCTTTGGATATCAGCTGGGATAACTTTATAGCACAATTAGATAGTCTCAGCTTAGAAAATCTATCACTTGAAACACTCACTAATAGGCTTATAGCGGAGGACAGTTTAAGAAGAGAAAGATTCACAACTCGCAAGGAAAACAGAATTGTAAAAAGAGTAGGATTCCAGGTTAGAGAGCAGAACACACCGGAATGCTATGTATGTGGATCTAGAAATCACTACAAAAGAGATTGCCCCAGAAATGGGAGAGAAAGGGGACAAAGCTACCATAGAGAGAGACCAGGAAGAAGGGCAGGCACACCAGACAGATACCCATCAGAAGAAAGGTATAGGCGCAGAGACTCACCCAACCCCAGGGACAGGAGAGAAAGAAGAGATAGTTCTAGGGAAAGCCAGCCCAGGGCAATGTATGGCCTTGGGGAACACAAAGTTACACAAACACAGATAGGTAAGGAAAACCTGTGGCTCATTGATTCAGGGGCCACAAATCACGCCACCAGCAACAGGAAGCTACTCACATAATTCAAGAAAGAAAGCTATTACATCAAGGTAGCGAACCAAGACAGGGTTCTTGTAACAGGGAAAGGTAGCACACACATAAAAGGGATAGGTAAGTTAGAGGGGGTATTGCATATACCTGGAATACCCCACAACATACTCTCCACACTCAAATTAAGCAAAGATATGAAAATAAAAACAATATTCGATGAGGAAAGGGTCTTCATGACCAAGAACAATGAAGAGATAGGCACGATCATTATAGATGGGGGGTTAGCATACCTCAACCCCATAAGGGAATACAGCTCAAGCATTAACGTTCACACAGACATCGAGGATGGTGAGGAAGGACGAGATGAAGAAATAGAGGGGGAAGAAATTGAAATCACAACAAAGGACGCAACACACAAAGATAGAGTACACATAGGCAAGCCCGTGCACGACAACTGTGCCCACTTACTACACCGAAGGCTAGGCCATGCAAGTTTCCCCATTGTACAAAAAATGCTTGAATTTTCAAATGGCTTACAAATAAAGAGCTGCAAAAATTATCTTGAATGTTCTGTATGTGAAAGCTCTAAAATCAAGACTAAGCCAAAACCAAAGAGGTCCAATCGCACTACACAATCAGTTTTTCAATTAGTCCACATGGACCTGGTGGGCCCCATGAGGCCATCCATAACATTTTTAAAAAGGTATTTCTTAACTATAGTGGGTGACTTCAGCTGCTACAGCTTTGTATACACTCTTAGTCACAAAGGAGAAACTTTTCAAAAATTCAAGGAATTCTGTAGAAGGGTAGAGACACAACATAACGTAAGAATCAAACAAATAATGATGGATAGGGGATCAGAATTCTTGTCCAGAGAGTTCTCAAATTGGCTGAAGGAACGGGGAATATTACACTTTAAGTCTAGCCCGTTTTCGGCATTTCAGAATGGCGTTTCAGAGAGAAAAAATGGTGTATTACAAACAATGACCAGATGTGCATTAGAAGATGCGGGATTGGAACAGTCATTCTGGGCAGAGGCTCTTACATATTCCAACTACACTTTAAATAGATTGTGGTCCAGTGTAGTGGGTAAAACTCCATATGAGGTAGTATACGGCAGGAAACCAAAATTAACCCACCTACACGTGTTTGGAGTCACGGTGGATGTCCATATACCCAAGCAGCTAAGGCGCAAGGGGGACAAAATCTCAAGGAGATTGGTATTCGTGGGATAAGGGACTGGGACTAAGGGATACCGCTTCATAGACAAGAATAACAAATTTATCATATCCCGCACTGCAACATTTCATGAATACGCCAATTGGACTAGGATACATCTCAATGAGATATTACACAGGCAAGGGAACACAACAGAAGCAGAGAACCAGAACAAAGGTGAATCCTTAAGCAGCATGAAACACAAGGAAGACAAACCTATTCACCAGAAGGTAAACACCAAAGGATGGAAGGAAGGGCACCCCATCATAAGAGTAGACACACTGACCAGGAAGGAAGCCAGGTATATGCATGACGCTGACACACCACCCAGTAGGCCAGTCAGATCCAATAGAAACAAGACACCAAAGAAACTAGATGACTACATATTGTCCATACACACCAACCGAGTCACACCCAATTCATACGATGAGGTCACCAAGCTACCACCAGAGGAAAGGGATAGATGGGAACAGGATATGGAGAAGGAGATGGCCAGCTTAAGGGAATTGAACGTATATACTCCAGCCAAACCACCAGCTGACAAGGTACCTATAGGGACAAAGTGGGTTTACAAGATCAAGGAGCTGGAGAACAATGAAACCCTATACAAAGCCAAGTTAGTAGCTCAGGGGTTTGCTCAGAAGTATCCAGAAGACTACGCAGACACGTACTCACCCACAGTCAGAGCTGAAAGTGTAAAGAGTGCTCTGGTGGTGGCATCCCTACTAGATTTAGATGTGTTTCAGTTTGATGTGCAAACTGCCTACCTTCATGCAGAGTTAGATAGAGAGATATTTGTTAAAGCACCCCCAGGGAGAAATAAGCAGCATGGGGAAACTTGGCTATTGAACAAAAGCCTGTACAGCTTGAAACAATCAGGAAAGAGGTGGTATGAGTGTCTAGCAAAGGTACTCAGGTACCCCACAAATATGGGGTTCACAGCCACCACCGCTGACCTATGTTTTTTTACCAAGGGGGAAGGTACTTCAATTGAATATATACTTGTTTATGTTGACGATATATTGTATTTTGGGAGACATAAATATAAATGTGATGAATTCGCGAAGATACTAGGGCAACACTTCACACTTAAAACGTTGGGGAAAGTGAACAAATACTTGGGGGTACAAATAACCAAACACAAAATGGTTTCAAAATCTCTCAGAGAGAGAAGATACAGGAACTTATACAAAAGTGTAACATGGGGGGGGGGCAAACCATGTGAGACCCCCATGCAGGCTGATTTCTTAAAGAACATGTACGAAAAAGGAGAGTCTTTCAAGGACAATACCCTGTACAGATCAGTCATAGGTTCACTTCTGTATATATAGTCATGGCCGTAAATGTTGGCACCCCTGAAATTTTTCCAGAAAATGAAGAATTTCTCACAGAAAAGTATTGCAGTAACACATGTTTTGCTATACACATGTTTATTCCCTTTGTGTGTATTGGAACAAAACCAAAAAAAAGGAGGGAAAAAAGCAAATTGGACATAATGTCACACAAAACTCCAAAAATGGGCTGGACAAAATCATTGGCACCCTTTCAAAATTGTGGATAAATAAGATTGTTTCAAGCATGTGGTGCTCCTTTAAACTCATCTGGGGCAAGTAACAGGTGTGGGCAATATAAAACTCACACCTGAAAGCAGATAAAAAGGAGAGAAGTTCACTTAGTCTTTGCATTGTGTGTCTGTGTGTGCCACACTAAGCATGGACAACAGAAAGAGGAGAAGAGAACTGTCTGAGGGCTTGAGAACCAAAATTGTGGAAAAATATCACCAATCTTAAGGTTACAAGTCCATCTCCAGAGATCTAGATTTGCCTTTGTCCACAGTGTGCAACATTATCAAGAAGTTTGCAACCCATGGCACTGTAGCTAATCTCCCTGGGCGTGGATGGAAGAGAAAAATTGATGAAAGATGCCAACACAGGATAGTCCAGATGGTGGATAAGCAGCCCCAAACAAGTTCCAAAGCAATTCAAGTTGTCCTGCAGGCTCAGGGAGCATCAGTGTCAACGCGAACTATCCGTCAACATTTAAATGAAATGAAACGCTATGGCAGGAGACCCAGGAGGACCCCACTGCTGAGACAGAGACATAGAAAAGCAAGACTACAGTTTGCCAACATGTACTTGAGTAAGCCAAAATTCTTCTGGGCAAAGATCTTGTGGACAGATGAGACCAAGATAAAGCTTTTTGGTAAAGCACATCATTCTACTGTTTACCACAAACGGAATGAAGCCTACAAAGAAAAGAACACAGTACCTACAGTGAAATATGGTGGAGGGTCACTGATGTTTTGGGGTTGTTTTGCTGCCTCTGGCACTGGGTGCCTTGAATGTGTGCAAGGCATCATGAAATCTGAGGATTACCAATGGATTTTGGGTCACACTGTAGAGCCCAGTGTCAGAAAGCTGGGTTTGTGTCGGAGATCTTGGATCTTCCAGCAGGACAGTGACCCCAAGGATACGTCAAAAAGCACCCAGAAATGGATGGCAACAAAGCACTGGAGAGTTCTGAAGTGGCCAGCAATGAGTCCAGATCTCAATCCCATTGAACACCTGTGGAGATCTTAAAATTGCTTTTGGGAAGAGGCGCCCTTCCAATAAGAGAGACCTGGAGCAGTTTGCAAAGGAAGAGAGGTCCAAAATTCCGGGTGAGAGGTGTAAGAAGCTTATTGATGTTATTGGAAGCGACTGATTTCAGTTACTTATTCCAAAGGGTGTGCAACCAATATTAAGTAAAGGGAGCCAATGATTTTGTCCAGCCCATTTTTGGAGTTTTGTGTGACATTACGTCCAATTTGCTTTTTTTCCTCCCTTTTTTGGTTTTGTTCCAATACACACAAAGGGAATAAACATGTATATAGCAAAACATGTGTTACTGCAATTCTTTTCTGTGAGAAATACTTCATTTTCTGGAAAAATTTCAGGGGTGCCAACATTTATGGCCATGACTGTAGCTAATTGGACCAGACCGGACATTATGCTTGCAGTCAATTTGTTATCGAGGCATGTTAGCGAACTAACCAATTACCATTGGGAGAGCGTAAAGAGAGTACTCAGATATCTAAAGTACAGTTCAGATGCATATCTGTGCTTGGAACCAACAAAATCCAAGGAACCAGTGCTAATATGCTACGCAGATGCTGACTGGGCCAGAAATACGAAAAGTAGAAAGAGTACCTCCGAATACATATTCTTTATAAATGAATGCCCTGTACACTGGTACACCGGGAAACAGAACCTAGTGGCCACATCCACGACAGAGGCGGAATACATCTGTCTATCAAAGGCAGCCAACAATCTAACGTGGTTCGATAATCTACTGACCCACATATGGACTGAGCCGACCTACCCAATTACTGTACACGAAGATAATAAGGCGGCCATAGACATATCCATGGCAGATGCAGTGGGTCAAAGGTCAAGACACATAGATATAAAGCATAAACACGTTAGGCAGTTAACAAACATAGGGTTTATAAAAGCTGTGCACTGCGAGACAACCGAACAAATAGCAGACATTCTAACCAAACCTCTACAGAATAAGCAGCACGCTTACCTTACCTTAAAAATGGGTGTACAGTTACAACGCATGGACACTGATTCAAGGGCTGGGCATTTAGAGGGGGATTTGTTACATGTTAAATACTCCCACCCATCTGACCTTCCCCTTTGACCCCTCCTTACCTTGTCTCCACCTCCCAGGTATATAAGATGTTGTCCAATGTTCCATGTTCATTCCTGATGTTCACCTGCAATGGATAAGATGGTGTAAATAAACATATTCTGATTACAAAGGAAGCATTTGTCTTGATTTAGTGGGTTCGATCCTCGGAAACAATCCAACAGTAACAGCAAAAACACAATCATTTAAATTTCTCTTTAGTGGATAATATAATGTCATGCTAGTATACTATCAAAAATTAAAATGATCCTATCATTGGCGTCAGCTGATATACCAATAACCCAGGACAAATGTCAGTGCAAAGAGAATCCAGGATCCAGGATCCAGGATCCAGGATCCAGGATCCAGGATCCAGGCAATGACTCCAACTGGTTGTTCTATTAACCACTAACTCTGCTATTGCAATAGAGTACTTGGCTAAGGGCTTTTACATAAACAGCCCATTGTGTGAAATTGACAGCTATTAGTCAAGGTGGTGCCACCATAAGGAGAGTTTAAGGCAGTGTGGGATTCAACCAGTTCGCACCACTTCGGGAGAACCAGTTAACTTTCTGAGCAGTTTGGAAAACTGGTTGTTGGAAGAAATCATTAGGGCAGAGAACCGGTTGTTAAATTACTTGAATTCCACCACTGGTTTAAGGGATATATTAGGAGACTCATAACTGGTTTATTGGCCTGAATTTTCAATGACTCTGAGCAAATTAGTTCTCAGTCTGTTCTGTTAAAGTACTACATATATGAAATGAAGTTCTTTAGTCTGATGAACTGTGACAGATTCAGGTATCCAGTCTTTTCATATTTTTAAAATGAAAGTTATGCTCAAGAGGTTGATTATTTTTCTATATTTGACAATTAAATGAAGGAACAATTCATTTCCAAATAGTTAATGCTCTGTCTCTAATTAGTATAAATAGATAAAACAAAGGCCCTTAATTGAAGGTTATAAACTATAATGTATCATTCTGTTAAAATGTGGGTTGTAAGCTTTTTAATTTCCCATTTTATTGATGAGATAGAGTGATTGAACCAAAAAGAATCACCTAGCTGGCTTTTGTACTTAGGAGGGGAGTAGAATCTGTATTTCTCCATTCCTACTCCAGCAGAATAACCACAATATCATATTGGATTTCATATATTAGTATCGGTATCTTTCTTTGTGTGTATGCATGTGTATTCCTTCCCCCCTCTTTCTCTCTCTCACATACTATATCTCATAAACAAAACTCACCATAGTTTTATATGTATCCTTGATGTTTGGTGATGATAAAAATCTGTCATATGATTTTTTTCAAATGCAGGTTTATTGAAGGTATGCTTCCCTCTTCTCCATAACAAGAAATATGATATGAATCCTTATATGAATATTTGATTGCATTTATGATCAGATTCAGCGGCGGGGGGCGGCAAAATGGAAGCCCAGCCTAAGGAGATAGTGATCGGTCCATGACAAGGGTTGAATAACTGGCATACCCTCACCGAACTCACTACGCCACTGCTCCAAGACAAAAACCAGATCAGGTGTGTGTCCCCCCCACATGAATTGGGGCCTGTATTATCTGGGTCAGGTCCATGGCTGCCATGGAAGCCATGAACTCCCGGGCTGCTCCTGACGCCACCCCCAGGGATGGTAGGTTAAAGTTCCCCAGCACAATAAGTCTGGGGAACTCAACCACCAACCCCGATATGGTGTCTAGGAGCCCAGGCAAGGCTGTTGATACATAGCTGGGAGATGGGTACATAATCAACAGAGCCAACTGACCCCTGATCCCCATCTCATGAGAAGGGATTCACAGACGTCTATCTGAGGAGCAGTGACCTCCAGCGGGCCATGGGTCTTCCTAATAACAACCACCACCCCCTCACCCCTTCCCTGAGCCCTCGGCTGGTGTAGCACCCGAAAACCCAGTGGGCAGAACTCATTCAGAGGGACCCCTCCCTCCAAGCCCAGCCAGGTTTCCGTAATGCAAGCCAGGTCCGTGTCTTCCTCCTCGATCAGTTCACTGATGAGGGGAGCCTTGTTAACCATGGCCTGGCATTAAAGTAGACCAGCCTAATCTCAGGGGCCCTCTCTCTTAGACCCCCAGGGAAACAGGAGGTATCCAAGGGTCTGGAGTGGTCCACCGCACACAAAACGTGGGGGCGTGCTCCCGACCGCTGACACCGCCTCCCCTTCGTCCCACTGCGGCCATTCCCCCTCACAATATGCTGTGTTTAACAGCCAAAAAATGGAATATGCCGTGTAACGGCCAAAAAATAGAAACTAATATGTTGTGTTTAACAGCCAAATAAGAAAGGGCATGCTGTGTAACAGCCAAAAAATAATAAAAGGATATGCTGTATTCAACAGCTAAAACAAATGTTTATGCTGTGTTTAATAGTTAAGAAATAAAAATGATTGGTTTAACAACAAAGATAAAGACAATAACGCTGGGTTTCTTTAGGAAAATATAAAATGAGGTGGGATAATTAAAATGAGGAGATGTATGTTGAAAGTGATAGTTAAGATAAGATGAATAAGTTAGGTTTAAGAATAGAAATAAAGAGTATAAATTTTGAGCCTAATAGTTAGAAATAAAATGGGTATGTTGAAATTAAATTTTTTTGGAATGTTTAATATAATTGTATGCTCTATATTGTTAAAATATATCCATCTTGGCAAATGAAAGAGAAAAAGGGATTGATAATTGGTTAGTTTAAGGTAACGGGTTTTTGGGGATAATGGTAATGGCATAGTCATATAGACAGATTTGAGGGAAATACTTGTTTAAAATATTTAGTTGTGTTAATTGAAAAATAAGATTTGTTAATGATTTGCTTTAAAATGTGACCGGAGCAAAAGCTTCGTTTTGAAAAGATGTATTTTATGTTTTTGTTTTAAAAATAAAAAAAAAATATTCAAAAAAAAAAGAGTGGGCTCTGCTCTCAAGTTGGTAGAAATAAAAATACCCAGCCCTCCCTTCAGTCTTCCTGGGCCTCTGCCTGGCCTTGCTTCTAGCTTATACAAGTGATAACCATTTAACAGAAGGTCATCCATGGTCCAAGTCTCTTGCACCAAAATGATATCCTTATCTATCAAAGGATCAGGATAATTTAGGCCTCTGAAATGGTACCACCCAGCTACATTCCATGATATAATACTTAAGGTGTTTTCCTTGCACTGGTCCTCATCTTCTGCAGCTCATCAGGAAATTTTATTTATATAAAGGGAAGTTGTAGGGTTGTTGGCCTGGATTGAGGCGGCATCACACATGAAATTGGCCTTCTCTAAAAAGAGGGAAGTCCCATCTAAATCCTGTATAGAACCCTGGGAAAATTGTTCAGAGTAAGAGGTTTTAACACCAGCTAATAAGGCTTGCCATTCCGGTGCCTCTTCTCTAGGTGTAGAGCAAGGGGTTATTAAGTCATGCTCCATTCGGCTTTGAGATGATGATACTGATGTGGGTCTCTCTCAATCTCTTGATGTGGTCTTGAAGGTATCATAGGATAATCACGTAAGGATGCTAGCATCTCCTTCTATACTGGGTCCTCTAATGGCCCCTGTGTATCTTGGCTTCTGTTTTCCATGAACTCATATTCATGCAAATCCTTTCTCCTTGGGGGAGAAGTAAAAGGCTTAATTATCGGGGAAACCAGATCTATAAGCAGTTCAGCTGTATCAATTATGATCAATAAAGATTTCTTTAAATTTTCTAACTTGATTAAT
Source organism: Ptyas mucosa (assembly GCA_012654045.1). Taxonomy (NCBI): domain Eukaryota; kingdom Metazoa; phylum Chordata; class Lepidosauria; order Squamata; family Colubridae; genus Ptyas; species Ptyas mucosa. The sequence goes on from WNWU01013517.1 coordinate 1,192,866, forward strand.
ATGTTGTCTTGTTCTTTCTTTGGGAGAGCTCCAAAAGCAGTAATGAGACCAGTTTCTGTGCTGTTAAATATATCTTCACCGAGCAAGGCTGGCTTACTCCCACTTTCTTCCTATCTCTTTCCCAAGGTTGAGAATGTGGAAGAGACAAGAACCTTGGGATCTCGTATGTTAGCAATTAAGGATTTAACCCTTTCCTTACAGAAAACTCTGATGGGAAAGATTTGAAAGGAGGCTAGATGTGCCTTCATCTTAAATAGCATCAGCAGTATGGTAGGCTGCTTGAAAGACAGAAGTATCCACTTCCAATTTAGGGTCTCTGGAATCTACTCCACAGCATGGAGATCAGCACAGCCCCTAGTGACAGTGAAGAAGCTGGCTTAGGGAATTTAATATAACACTCTTAGTATTCCAGCGTACATAATTAAGTTTATTCATATGGATTCTAAGAGCAACCTGATCTCGCCTTGCTCAACAAACCTGGGCGTATTCAAACAAAACCTTCAGCCAAGCTTCACAGGCTGAGAAAGATGGTTTATTTGTGCTCCAGGTCAATTGTAGACAATGCCAAGCTTACAATGTGTAAAATAAAGTTGGTGCTGAGAGCAGCTGCCTCTCAGCACCTTTTAAATAGGCGCGCCAGCCCGCCTTCCAATCAGACTTCACTTCCTGGATCCTTGCATCTCAGCTGCTCCGGCGCCTGATGTGACGTCATTCTCCACTTTCTCGGCACTGCAGCAAAGTACGTTTAGGGCAATGGCTCACTCATCGCAGTGTGCCCGGTCGCCTAATCCATCACCAGCACCCTTACATTGTGTGCATCCACCACCCATCAGCCAACAACCCCCAGAGGTTCATCACATGCCATCCGGATTCTCAGGTATGCAGCTTTCCTACACCCTGTTGTGTCGAGCCCAAGTTAGGCTCAATTCCTGATGTGTTTGTAGTGAGCAATGTGATTGATGAGATTGTAAGGGAGATACTTTACTGTCTTCCAATTAAACTTCTCTGTTAGTACCTCTTGTTGCCTTGCCTGGAGAAGGGCTGTTTTTCTGAGTGGGCTGCCACTTTTTAACAGGCTTGTAACTGTTTCCCTGGGTCTTTGCTCTTTTTCCTCTTCCGTAACCTGAGTATGGGATTTACCCAAGTCTGCTGTGAGGACTTTAGTGTGGGTGCCTGTAGCCTGTTGTTGAGCTTGCAGAAAAACATTTATATCTCTACATCATGTCTCTACATCATTATCTCTACATCATGTTGGATGGTTATTAGTTGTTCAAATATTGAAACAACTGTTTGCGCTGTAAGAAGCCATTGCTTTGTCACAAACTCAGTTGTATCTCCCACATGCTCTCCACACTCTGAATTAGTAGTCTTTTTTTTTTTTTTTTTTGGTCTTTATCTCAGCCTCCACACTGGCTGTAACTGGACTCCTTTGTGAAAACAGCTGGCTGTCATTTTGCTCTCCTCCCCCTGGATCGGGAAAGTCTAGTATATGTTGTTTTGTCAGATCTCTTTGCAGGTCCCATTCTATCCTCTCAAGATTGTTGAAAATGGAGGTGGGGGGGATAGTTTTACCTACAAATCTCTTGCCAGCAAAGTGCTCCTCAATTTTTGGTTGTTTTGCATTCTTCATTGGTGGGAGAGATCCCAGCTGGTGCCAAGGTGCTTCTCTCTTTTCCCCATGCCTTATTAGTCCATAGCCAATAGACTGTGGACTAATAAGGCAAAAACTGTGCCTGTGTTGTGGTCTACACTGTTATTGTCTCCAAGAAGTATTATTTAAATAAAAAGTGTCCAATGGGAATGCTAAAAATAGATAAATTAAATAAAACCAAGAGGAACTGCTGCAAACATGCACCACCAGCAGCAACCTACAATGTTAGCTGTCTGAAACATCTTTTTGTCTTATCCATCTTTTTTGTTCTATGCCATTCTCCAGAAAGGGACATTCCCAATAAGATATATGGATCCATTTTGAAAATCTGTGGGTGGTTTGCAAACTCTATTCTGGGGACACAGACTAGAGACTTCTTCAGTGAAATTTCAATGGAAGAAAAACTTTAAATTTACATAGAATGTTTGATTATATGCCATCAAACCAATGTCAACTCTTAATGACCGCATAGATTTTCTCCATCAACTTCTAACATTTACCAGTAGTATAATACTCCAGTATTACTTGCTAAAATGGGCAGTTCATTTTCTAAAATGGTTGATATGAAATTATCAGATTTTTCCATATTTCATTGAGTTTTCTAAATAATTAAAACAGGGTGCTCTCTATTTGTTGTGAAAATAGAGGAAAGAATGCTGAGCATTTTAAGGAATAAGATCATTTAGAGAAGCAATTTCTCAAAATCTTAAATGTAGCACTAATGTTGAGTCACCTATTAAAACTGTATTTTTGACCTAATGAATATGACTTTGGGATCCATTAAAATAGCTTGAGTTCTGTAGAGTACCTGTGATTTGCCATGATAACATTTTGTGCCAAGGCTATATTTGATTAAGTTGGTTATTTATGGTCATCAGAACATTCAGTATTTACCTATATAGCATGAGAATTCCAAATTAAAGCCTGAGTAATGAACCATAAACAGTGTGGGAATTGTTTTTTTGTTTTTTGTTTTATTGCCCTGAAGCTGGTGACTGTAACTGCTAGTGCTCTAATTCTTCCTCTTTTTCTCTTGAAAGTTATGTATTTCATGCCCCAGACATTATATATATATATTTTTTACCATCAATAGGCTTTTCAATCATTTAATCCACTACCTATATAGTGTCTATTTGTTTTAACAAATTTTAACTTCTTCAACCTGTCATTTATGCTGGCTCAGAATTTTGGACTTAGAATGTACAAATTTGGAAAGCATCAGCTTGACAAAAGTGGTTGACAGGATGAACTGTTTTTTTTTTCTTTTTGGAACCTATGTATCTTTATTTTTGTCAACCAAAGCTGGAAATTTAGCCTCTGAATGACTGGGTTATTATTTCCTGTTTAAAAATAACCATTCCTATTTTAAAGTGTATAAATGTGCCATGTGTTCATCACATATCTGAAAAAGATCCCTTTATTCCTATGTTCATCTTCACATAGACAAACACACACATGTAACTTACATTAAGGAAAGTGGTAATATGGTACCACAAATTGGAGGAGGGCTACTAGATTTGAGTACCTCAGTCCAAGAGGTATAAATCAGAATATAAATCAATTTGTATTGGTATATGAATTGATAAAACTCTGAAGTAGTTTTGGATTTTTTTAAAAAAAATAGTATGAATAAATTTGAAGTGCTTTTAAATGCAATTACATGATTGATTCAGCCCTTGAGAATACTCCCCCTCTTGCTGAGCTAAAAGTTAAGATTTAAGGGAAAATAAAGGTCAGTACAAAGTGACTGATTTTTCTAGAATCAAATGGTGCTTCTTTTAGTTTATTTAAGAAATTTGGGATCACAAACAGAGGTTTGTGGCAACTTTATTCAAAAGGAATTTGTTTTTGTGAAAAACAGCAGGCCTTTTTCATCCTCCATGGTGAATACTTCTATACAACTGTTTCTCCTGTGCTGTTCCTAAAACAAACTTAGAAAATTTAGGTTTGGAGTGTAGTGGTTTAATAATGGGTTGATGCTTAGTCCACTAGTTCAGTCTATGGTCAGCACAAGCCCTTGTTATTTGTTTCCTGCTTCTTGCCCTTCCCATCTATACAGAGAAAGGCAAATCTCTCTCGCTGGCCTCTGTCTCATGGGCCCACCAGCGCTTTAGATATTGTCCCCTCTTTATTGGTCCCTGTTGTTTTTCTTTGCTTTCCCAGTTATCTGCACACATTGATGTCTTCATACCCTTTCCTATGCTCTGTCCTTAGATGCTAATGCAAATCCTGTTTCTACCATTATTATATTGTTGTTTTTTATTTGGTTTATCTCTGGGTGCAAAGAGAAAATATCTGTTGTGAGCTCTGTGTAGGCATCAGGAAGGGCATTCAGCCAGTAAGTGCTCAGGTCCATTCAGCCGCCCCTACTCCACCCTAATGCAAGGAATTATGGGGTCATTTAAACAAAAAAGATTAAAAAATGGTTATAATGGATGCCTAAATTACAACACAACTCTAGGCAATTCATAATAATATAAAACCATATAACCATAAAATCAACCAAAACCCCAGCACCCAGTCATTCTTCTAGGATATCTCAACAACTAATTGCAGGCTCCCATCACACTACCCCAGCACTTGGGTAAACAGCCAGGTCTCAAAGGCCTCCTGAAGGTGAAAAGGATCCACAATGCTGGATCATCACAAAATTGAAGCAGTCACAGAAAAGGCACAATTCCTAGGCCTCACTAGATAGCACATTTCAGGAAAGAGACTTGGAGTGTGCCTGCTGATGGGATGGGAATATACCCTCAGGAAGAGGTAGTTTCTCAGCTAATGTTGCCAATACTGGGAACATGTTGTTTCTTTATTTCATAGTACAGCCATAAGAATTTTGTGACAATAAATAATTTATGGCTCAGCTTCATAGAAGCAAAGCAGCAGCATTGGTTGAAATCTTGCAGCATTGTTCCAATGTTACAACATAACAACTTTTTTTAAATGAAAAAAAGGGCAGTGGGCATAGGGTGGAAAACAGACCAAAACAATGTCCATTGGGGGATTTAAGGATAGAATGGAGTTGCCTTTGAAGACAAATTAGAGAAAACATGGTAGCCCATGTTTATGGTTTATTGTTATATTTATGGTTCATTGTTAGATCACTTCCCAGCAGCTCAGAATAAAATGGCTATATAGGACATGATCGGGGGTGGGGGGTGGGGGTGGGGGGAGGAGGATTATGTGTTCAATGCTGCACCTAATCTTGAGCTGAGGATGTCCCTTCACTGGAATGAAATCCAATATACAAATCACTCCAAAGGGCCTAAAAGACTCAGGAAGAAAATTGATCAGAATAAATCTGAAAGGGACCTTGGAGGTTTTCTAGTCCAATTCCCTGCTCAAGGAGGAGATCCTATACAATTTGAGACAAGTGGCTCTTCTTAAAAACCTCCAGTGATGAAGCACCCACAACTTCCGAAGGTAAGCTGTTCCACTGTTAATTGTTCTCATTGTTAGGAAGTTTCTCTATTTTTGAAGTGGAACTTCATAACACAAATGAAGATACAGTTATGATGAGATGGGGGAAAGCACTGCTATTGGCTGCTACTGCATTGCTGAGCTGCTGCTCTGGTTATGTAATTCTCATTTTCAACATTCTGTGTCTGTGACAGTTTCCCAGCCTGTCTCACAATGCCTTCTTCCCTCCCCTAGTTGGAGCAGCTACTTATCTGCCTGCTAAGAAGAAAAGAAGGGGGGGGGGAAGAGAGGGTGAGGAAGGGAGGATTTCTGATGCTTTCTGCCAATTTCCCACAAGGAAACTCAGTGAGAAAGCCATAGGAAGTCAAAAATTGCTCTTGTTCCTGTTGCTTTTGTGCCCTCTATGGTCATTTGTTTCTGTGTACAGAGGAGAAAATACCTGTGAAACAATGAATCAACAGGGCATAATTGTCTAGTATATATGTATTTCCCTTTCTCCTTTCCTGCTGTTTTACTGTCATGAAATAACAAAAATGCAATTTCTCACCTTTTGTCAGGACCCAGATATTTCTACAGGGACACTGGCATTTTGGTGGGAGGAAGGGAGGAGGAATAGAGTGATCTGTATATGAAGTTTCTGTTTCTGTTTCCTGCATTACTATGCTAATCTCTATATGGAGTTTGTTTCTGTTTCTTTCAATGATGTAGTGTGGGAGGGGTTTGGTTAGCATTGCTTTAAATAGCTGATTTTATGTGAGAAGCTTCAGTTCTTGCCTACATCTCTTGTTATCACAAACCTTTCAATAAAAGCTCCTTTTGGAACAACTGCAGTTTCAAGAGTCCTGCTTTCTTGGGGAGATTGAAGAGGCAACACCTTACATTAGGCAAGAACTACAAACTGGTCAACCCAGAGAGGTAACAGCCCTACCTTGGGGACTGTGCACATCATGTCTGCCCAGGACAGTGACCACAAAGAGGCTGAAGACTGGGGGAGAACTCCACCCCCAAAATTTCAATTGAGGCCCTCAGTGCCTGGGTCATTGCCTCAAGCACTGCTGCCAAGCTGAGATCTTCCATCAGTGTTGGCAAGATGGAAGGCTGGGGTGGCAAATATGTCATCAGTGGGAGCCAATGACTGGGTTGGAAGCAGCAGATGGGAGACCTTTATGACAATGATGAACTGGAAGGAGCCCCAGACCGGCCCAACCAACTCCTGAGGGAAGCCATGAACCACATGAGGGAGGCCATCCATGGCATGCAGATCCAGGATGCCCAGGCTTGTGCTGCAGGCCAGTTAGGAGCACAAAAGGGGATTATCGATGAACAAAAGGGATCCCCAACCCCAGGGGCATTGGCTGAAACAACGGGGGCTACTGATGAACCCATTTTCACCATGGAAGATCTGCCCAGGAGACATCTCAATGCAAAGCAAGACTTGTGACTCGACAAGAGGAATATTCCACCCTTAGAATGGAAGGTGTCCCCTCTTGGCATCAAATTTGATGAGAATCACAGCAACTGGGATTTTTCCTCTCACACATATTGGTCTACATGCAGGAATATGGGAGGGATCTCCCTGCAGAAGGCACCAAAGTCAGGGCTGTCACCCTGGCTCTAGAAGGATCAGCTACATGTTGGATGGTGAGCCTCTATAATGTAGATGCACTAGAGCTCCGTAACTTCAACCATTTCATGACAGCCCTGAGATGGAGATTTGAGGACCCCTAGCCAACCACATGGCTAGAAACTGCATAAGGCACATCAGACAGAGATGCCATCCAGTCACCAAGTATATTGAAAAGTTTCATGATCTGACCTGCCACATAGATTGGCCAGAGGAAATACTTGTGAGTTGGTTCAAAGATGGATTAAAAAATGAGTTGTACAATGTCTGCATTGCCCGTGCAGCCCCAGTCTACCTGCACAGCTGGTGTGTCTTGGCTGAGAAAGCAGAAATTGACTAAGCTCGAAACTAATACCATGCTAACTGCTCCTGGAAGAGATCCCAGCCAGAGGGGAGAAAGGAGAAAACTGAACCTCATTCTGCCCCATCACGCTCAGCCACTTGTTTCCATTGCGGGAAGGAAGGCCACTGCACAAGCGAGTGCCATGTGAGAATGTCCACCCAAAGAGAAGAGAAGCAGGTTGGAGGGAAACCCACAAAGCCACCACCGTGTTCCAAACATATTGCTCTGAAGACCCATGCGGTCGTTGAGTTCCTGGCAGAATCAATTACAGTGAGAGAACTCCGACCCTCCAGTGGAGGAACCCAGTCAGTCAGAAAGCAACTACAAAGAGCCTTTGGTGAGGAGGGCATGGGCGGCATTGGGCAATACGGTGTGGATTCTGGAGCTCCAGAAGAACACCGATATCCCAGCCAATTTTGGGGATCCCTAGAGATCACAGCTGTCTTGTAGAGACAGTGAAGAAAGAAGACACAGGCTGGCACAGATAGGGAAAGAGCAAGTTCCCTGAAGTGTTGGCATTAGTCTTCGACCCATCAGCGAAGGAAGGCAGCCATGGAGCTGTCAAAAGCCAGAGCGGCCATGATCAGAAAGAGGAAGTGCAGGAGTGGTGATTGAACAGAGTATTATTACCGGATGAGTGATTGGCCAACTCACAGGTAAGAAAAAAAACTTTTAAAAGCTTGAAAGACGTTCCAACGAGCAATTAGTGGCTAATTTGCACTTGAGAATTTAAGCGGAGGAAGAAAAAAAAAAGAACTTTAAAGTTAAAACGAAAGCCCTAAAAGGAATCTTCCACCTGGATTAAAATTGGATTTTGAAAGAAATAAAAACAAGACAAGGGAAAAGGAGACAGAGGAATATTTTTTAAACAATAAAAAGATTTAACTCGGAAGAGAGAAAATGAGCATTCCCATGGAGTTATAAAATGGTTTTGTTGCCGAAAGAGTTGTGAATTGAAGAGAGACATCTGCTGGAGGAGTGGTTGTGGGAAAGAGCCATAGGAGTATACAGCTGAAAAGATTAAGAGAAGCAGAGAGGATGAGGACTGAGATTGTGATGGCTCAAGTGAGCATTTAAACTGGACACTATCTGGAAAGAAAAAGGAGATACTGCATGGACTTTGAAACTAGAAGTATAACTAAATGAAAACAATAAATTGGAAAATTCTAGCATCTAAAGTGACAATATGGAGAATTGGGAGGATGAATGTGAGATATTAAGGGAGATGTTTGAAAAAATAAGAGAAGAGAAATAAGGAAGCAGAGGATTGGTTAGAATGCAAGAAAAAAGAAAGAGAAAAGATGAATGAGAAGCAAGAGAAACAAGGAGAAAATATTGAAAAGGAAATAAATGAAAATAAAGATAAAGATGATTACACTGGGATTAACAGTGATAGAATAAAAATGGATAAAAGAGACTACATCTCAAAACTGAAAATAAGAGAAATAAATGGGGAAATATGGAGAGGGAAAATTAACAGAGGGAAAATTAAAGAAAAGAAACAGAAAGGGAGATATAAGAAAAGGAAGAGGAAGAAGATAAGGGAATGGGAAAAGGGAGGAAAGTATCAAGAAATGGGATTGTGGAGAGTTTAAAAGAAAATGGTTAAGAGTTAGTGAAAATATTAATATGTTAATAAAGAGAAGGATGTTAGTTGTGAATTATATGTGAAAATACTGTTTAATGTAAAAATAGATCAGTAGATGAAATGTGAAAAAAAATGAACTGTTTTTGATGTTGGAGGAAGCACTAAGTGGAGAGAAATAAAAGCAAAAAAAGAATTAATTAAAATTAAGATGGGAATTGAAACTGTAATGTAAAATTGAATGAAAATGAAATGTTAGTAAATGATGTAAATGACAGATTTGTAAGAAGTAAAATGGAAGAAATACATTGTTAAAGGGAAAAAAGCAAGGGTTGGAAGATTATTTTAACAAAGGTTTCAAGGAAAAAATGCAATAAGTTGAAATATTTTATTAATAATTAGAAAGAGGAGGGGAATTTCGAGTAATATTTTTAATAAATGAGAAAGATTGGGGTTGCCTGGACACCATAGTGGAAAATATTAAATTGAAAATGAATACAGCAATAGAGGGAGATGAAAGAGGAGTAGAGAATAGAGAGATGGAAGAGAAGGGGAGAAGAGAGAGGGATGGAAGAGAGGGGAGGAAGGAAGAGAGGGGAAATTAGAGTAGGAGAGAGGGCTAGACAGGGAGGAAGAAAGGAAGAGAAGGAGAAAGGAAGAGGAAGTAGAGAGGAGCAGAAAGGAGGGGGGAAAAGAAAGTAAGAAGGAAAGAAGAGAGGGAGATGGCAGGATTGAGAAGAAAGATTGCTGTACAACAAAAAAGATGAAATGGAAGAAAGGCAACCCACGAACATATATAAATATGCTAAGATAAAGAATGAATGGTTAAAAAATAAAAGAATAAATATGAATAAGCAGGAAAATTAGAATTTGAGGGCAAATGAAGGTGTTGTTTATATAAGTAAGCAAAGAAACATTGAGATATGATGAAAAAAGGGAAAGAAGAAAATTGTGGCAAAAATTGTAATTGAGTAAAATGTATTTGTGTTTGATAAATTGTTTAAGATAAGATATGGCCAATACTCTGCTCAAAAAAGATGTGGGTGAATGTGTGTGGGGGGGAGGGGAAGGGGGCAATAAAACTTGATTTTTTTAAAAAAAAGATCCTTTGGTGTGTGGGGTTGTCGAACCCTTTATAACCCCGATAGAACTGTTAATTCCAATAATGGGGAGAAAAGTTAGACTTAAGGCATTGCCCGATTCAGGGTGCATGAGAAACCTAATAAGTCCAGCTCTGGTCAGGGAACTGGGCACTCAACTAAGGCCACTAAAAAACCCAGTCTCATTCTGCCAACTTGATGGGTCCATTACAGGGGTGCTCTGGCCACTCGAACTAACAATGGTAAATCACTCTGAAACCATTGCTTTCATTGTGACACCAAGGATGGACTGGGCCCTAGTTATGGGGCTAACCTGGTTAAAGAAGTGAAACCCAAGGGTGGACTGGACAGAGGGGACCCTCCAATTCCCTAATGATGAATTAATATGGAATGAGGAACCTCACCAGATTGAAATACCGCAAAGTGAGGAGATAGCTGTGGCTGCAGTGAATGGACCCCTACCGGGCCATATCTGGGATTTGATGGATGTTTTCAATGAAGTGGCCTCAGATGAACTTTCCCCCCCACCCCCACCCTAGATCTACAGATTGTGCCATTGAGATTTTACCGGGGGCCAAACTACCTAAGCAAAAACTTAGGTAACTATCTTGGGAAGATTGGAGAGGCAAGACCTTACATTTTTGCTAGTTTTGCTAGCTAAAATGATACATACATACATTTTTCAACCATGACAAAGGCTAAAATTGTTTTTTAGATTCAGTATGTACAAATAAGATGAGCCTTCATGGAGAGTATTTTAGATACAGATCAATAGATACAGTTGTCATCGCACAATAATTGAATTTTTCTTCTATAAATCAATTTGATGCTTATACCAAATTCAGTCCCTAAATTTAGGAAAGCTTTTTAAATAATTAAAATTTAGTGCATTTTAATGTTCTCCCCACGTCTATTTTAGAAAGAAAGTACTCTATAAGAAAATTCCTTGTGAAACATAATATTCTCCCTGTGGCATAGGTGTGATAGAGACTTATATTCTTTATTGTCAACTTTATATGGACATTCATAACCAGCTGATTGCCATTATTATAATTGATTTCCAGGGCAATTTGATAATTTCTAACACACATAGATGTTAATATTAATTTTTTAAATGTTAACCTTATATAATATGAAGTATTATGAATGTTCAACATAACTGGGGTGACTTTAGGGTTGGCTTTGACTCCGTGAACCCTTAAATCAGGCTTCAGGCTTGGACACAGCACGGAAACAGCATTGGTCGCATTGGTCGATGATCTCTGGAGGGCTCAGGACAAGGGTTGTTCCTCTGTCCTGGTCCTATTAGATTTCTCAGCGGCTTTTGATACCATCGACCATGGTATCATGCTGCACCGGCTGGAAGAGTTGGGAATGAGGGGCACCGTGTTGTGATGGTTCTCCTCCTTTCTCTCTGACCGGTCACAGTTTGTGTTGGCAGGGGACCAGAGATCAATCCCGAGGCCCCTTATATGTGGGGTACCACAGGGATCGGTTCTCTCGCCCCTTCTGTTCAACATTTATGTGAAGCCGCTGGTTGAGATCATCCGTGGTTTCGGGGTGAAGTACCACCACTACGCTGATGACACCCAGCTGTACATCTCCACCCCAGACCACCCCAATGATGCCCTTGAAGTGATGTCCCGGTGCCTGGAGGCTGTACGGATCTGGATGGGGAGGAACAGACTCAGGCTCAAGCCATCCAAGACCAAGTGGCTGTGGTTTCCGACATCCCGATATAGTCAGTTGGTGCGAACACTGACTATTGGCCCCCACGGAGAGGGCTCGCAACTTAGATGTCCCTCTGGACTCACAGCTATCTTTAGAAGAACACCTGACGGCTGTGGCCAGAAGGGCTTTTTATCAGGTTCGCCTGATATGCCAGTTGCACCCCTTTCTGAATCGGGACTCATTAAACACGGTCACTCATGCCCTCGTCACTTCCCGCCTGGACTACTGCAATGCTCTTTACATGGGGCTCCCCTTGAAGAGCACCCAGAGGCTCCAGTTGGTCCAGAATGCAGTCGCGCGGGTAGTTATGGGAGCGATGTGGCACTCCCATGCGACACCCCTCCTGCGCAAGCTGCACTGGCTTCCTGTGTTCTTCCGGGTGCACTTCAAGGTTTTGGTTACCACCTTTAGAATGCTCCATGGCTTAGGAGCAGGGTATCTTCGAGATCGCCTTCTGCCACCAGTACCCTCTCATCGACCAGTACGCTCCCATAGAGAGGGTGCCTTCTCAGGGTGCCTTCGGTCAAACAGTGTCGACTGGAGGCCCCCAGGAGGAGAGCCTTCTCTGTGGGGGCACCCACCATGTGGAACAAGCTCCCCCCGGAGATACGGACAATCCTGGATCTTCGCGCTTTCCGCCGTGCCCTCAAGACGTTTCTATTCCAGCAGGCTGGCCTGGACTAACCTCTTCTAAAACTGATCTTAAATTCTTAAATCTTAATCTCATAAATTTAGAGTTTTAATTTTAGGTTCAAGACCAAATTATTTAATTGTATTTTAATCAATCTTTAAAATATTTGTATTATATGTATTTTATCATTTGTCTGTACACCGCCCTGAGTCCCCCGGGAGTAGAGCGGTATATAAATATAATAAATAAATAAATAAATAAATAAATAAATAAATAAATAAATCTATGATTCTAAATATTTTCCCTCTTAAATAGTTAAATTTCACTTGAAAGTGAAATTTTCCTTTATTTGTTTATTTTTTATTTTTTATTAGGTGGTTAAAGGCTTATAAAGAAGGTTGGAAACTTGAAAGACTTCATACTTATTTATAAGCTTCCTCAGTAAAGATAGCTAAAGTCCACTTGTGAGAAACAAGTTTATTTTTTTAAATTTTTTTAAAAGTTTTTTATTTTGAACACATTAAAACAAGACATAAACACACAACATTTATATACATATCACTTATTCCTTCAGCTATTTCAAGGTGATCTTTTTTTGCTATTTACATCTATTTACACACATTTTAAATTTTGTCTTATTCAACAATTATTTTCCATCTTTCTTTATTTCGTCTACATTGTACCTTGATCTTCAAGATATATATATATAGGCTTCCGGTGGGACTGCGACATCGCCGGACGCTTCTTTTTGAAGCGCCTACCCAGGGCTTCGTAGAACCGCAAGAACAGTGACTATCAGCTGTCTTACGGTTTGAAAACTTTCCCCCTGGTATGAGGAGGGAAAGTGAGTAGACGGGTGGGGTAGAGCTCCCTGAGAGTGCCAGATTTTACTCATAATCTGGCGCTCAAAGATGAGAGCTCCCCGTTAAGCCTGTCAGTACTCCGGACCCTGGATGTCTCTGCTTTGCAGAGCTAGATGTCGTTACCATCCCAGCAACCAATTTTAAACAAATACTCTTTGAATCAAGCTGGCGGAGCACAAGCTGCATGAATGAAACAGCAAGTATTTTTTTTCTTTTTAACTCCAAAGATTTACTTTCTTTAAAAGATTTTCCCTAAGCTGAAAGTGAAAGCAAGATGGCGTTTGAGTTTCAATGGGGCATGAAGAAGTGAAAGTTAAAAGTAATTACTGACAAGCCCCTGTTTGAAACGTAAAACTCCTTTTTGAAAAGTGGATGAAACAAGAAAGGATGTAATAATAATAATTGAAGCAGCAATACAAATTACAAATTGTAAAGGGTCTTTTTTTTCTTTTTGATACTCTTTTTTTCCCCTTTTTTTTCCTGTCCTTCTGGAAGGGAAGGAAGAAGGGGGGCAAGATGGCTGGTCTTTTTGAAAGCAAAGAAAGTAAAGGAGGGTTAATTAACCCTCAATGGTCTGATTTTGAGGAAGCTTTGAGCTCAATTACCTCTGCTTTATTGAAAAGAATTGATACTATATTTCAAGCTTCTCAAGCTGGAAACAATGAAATACATGGAAATACTGAGTTGCAATCTAGCAGTGGGGGATTGAATGAAAAGTTGGAAGATGGAAAAGAAGGACAACAGATTATAGCAGTTTTTACTGAGGAGAGAAAGATGAATGCTGTGCAGAATAAGGAGCAAGAAATTTTGGAAGCTGATGAGATTTGGGTTACACGAATTTTTTTTTTATAAAACCCAATCTGCATTTAAAGAGCTGTTTTCAGAAGAAGTTACTTTTCTGCAAAAATTTTATAATATGCAATCCCAAAAACTGCAAAATTTTATTGGAGTTAAAAAAGGCAGAGGGATCAAAGTTAAGAAGAAAGTTCATAAAAAGGAAAAGAAGAAAGACTGGAAAAATGGAAAATAACCCTGCTTGATAAGATGATGGTCCTTAAAAAGTATTGTTTAACTGTTTGAAGATTTTGAATTTTTGAAAAAAAAAAACAGACAGCAGTCTAATGCCAGTTAACTAAGCGATGAGCGACGATGAGGAGGCAACCTACAGCTGTATTGGAATATTTCGAGAAGAATAAACAGATCACAGCAATGCTGGTGGGTTGGGCTGTGAAATATGCCCTGACTTGAATGATTTGGAATATTTTATTACGGACTGTAATAAATTTGGACTTAACCGCAATCACAGAAGTTTCATTGAATATAGTAAATTGGAGTTTTCTGTTTGATGGTAATAAATATAAGGCAAAAGGACTATGGACCTAGGGCAATTGCAGGT
>WNWU01013517.1:1207309-1259085 GCA_012654045.1 Ptyas mucosa
CTAGTATGAAGAATTTAAATGTTTGATATAGTTATTAAATGATGTTTCTAGTTGATTTGTTAATATGTATTGATAAATTAATAAGAGGTTTGATTGTTATTTTTTTAATTAAAAAATTATTATTATTTTTTTTATTAAGTGTTTTAATTATAATTGGACCTTAATGGTTTAAAAGTGGAGGACGGAAGAGTTTATATAGTATTTCATTTTAAATTTGGGGGTTTTGAATGAGGGTTTTTTTGTTGTTGTGGGTTTTTTTTTTGTTTGAAATGAAAGAAGTTATAAAATATCTTGTTAAATTGTATAGACCTAATAATTTGTTAAGTATTAATTAGCTAAATTGAGTAATGATAGGTTTGATTAGGTAATACTTAATTGTTTTATTAATTGCTGTAATTATAAATGGAGATTAATTTTGTTGAATTAGATGGAATAAGGAGAAAGAAGACTTGCTTTCCTTTTATCTATTTGTTTAATGATTATGATTATGATAAGTGTGAAATGGAGTTTAATTTAGAGAATTTGAGCTGTATTTTATCTTGTATTTGCTCTGGGAAGTTGGGGGGTGGTTGGGGAGGGGGGAGAAAATGTATGTAAAACTTTTAAAACTTTTTTAGTATATATATATATATATATATATATATATATATATATATATATATATGGTATGAATGGTTGGAGAATAGGAAAAATGAGAAAGAGGAATAAAGGAGAGAGGGGGGAAAAAACAAGTTTATTTTTTTAATCTGGTTCCTTGCATTTATATTGTAGTGAAATTAGTGGAATGCAGAATTGTAAGCTAGGAACCAGAATATTGATTCATCTGCTCAGGGGTGAAATCCAGCAGGTTCTGACAGGTTCTGGAGAACCAGTAGCAGAAATTTTGAATAGTTCGGAGAACTGGCAAATGCCACCTCTGGCTGGCCCCAGAGTGGGGACGGAAAGGAGATTTTGCAGTATCCTTCCCCTGGAGTGGGGTGGGAATGGAGATTTTGCAGTATCCTTCCCCTGCCACACCCATAGAACCGATAGTAAAAAAAATTGGATTTCACCACTGCATCTGCTGGATAAACATGCCCACAATCTTTGATGGCTTCAAATGGCTCTTAAAGGATTATATTACATGTTTGGGGACTAGGGCCACAGTGACTATTTGATATAACTTTAATTCAGGAAAGTAGCTAGCATAGCTATTATTGATTAAGATAGCATAAAGCTTAGGGGCTGGTTTGAGGCATTGATTGAGACTATGGAAAATAATATAGTTATGAAAAGACTGTATGCATTTTCTGGTTTATTAACACTCTGTTGCAGTCAGTTCTGTGTACCATTGATCTGTCAACCGTCACACAAATGGGCTGATTCTTCATGACAATTCTATCCAGAAAAATAACAGGGCCTTGTGATAAAAGAGTGTTATAGAGAAGGGTAACTTTACACTGAAATAATTAATTAGTAAATCATAGGCAACATGCTCTTGTTATCACAGTATTGGTTTTTGCTTGCCACTTGTCATAATAATGATTAAGATAATCTGATTTAGCTATATGCTGCTAACTGTTCAGCCTAAACTTAGTGGGAGAAAGGCCACCCCACCCTAAAGCAGATTGGCTCTGTTCTGTATAGTACTCTCTGTTCTTTTTGTTATTTTACATAGCAGGAAAATAGACATTGATCAGTGCCAGATTTTTTATTTGGCTGTTTATATGTTGACAATGTGGCAACAAACTGATTTCACCGAATACATTTGCCAGTAAGGGTTGAACAAAACCCCCAATGATACTATACATCACCTACTGAAAATTGCATTATTATAATTAAAACCATTCATGTCAGTGATTCTTAATTGCTAGTATGTTGAGAAATTCTTGTAATCTTTTTGTTCTTTGTGAACCTTCACTTCCTTACATTATTGACATGCATGATCTTGAAGTTCTTCAGAATTGAAGACTGCCTTCTGTATGCTTAGTATGGGTGAATGAGTGGTGTTATTGGAAAAAAAGAGGTAAGCCTGGCACATGTCTTTTGTCACCAAAATGCCTGTAATAAATACAGTGTCTCCTTCAAATCAACCCTACTCCTCTTTTTTTCCAACTTCCTTTTCTGTATTTCTTTTTCACTTTCTTATTATTTTTTTAAATTCATTTTCTTTATTCAAATTGTCTTTTGTTTTTTAATTCCATTGAAAAACTTCGTCAATAAAAATTATTTTAAAAAGAGTGGGTAAATACAAATATATCTATATACACTTTGAAGAAGATTGGATTAGAAACTGCTTCTTTAGAACCCTTCCCTCCCCCCTTATTTGTTTTTCACTTTCTTATTATTTTTCTTTATTTTTAAATTAAAATTATACTTTTAAATTTTTGTTGAAAAAACTCTTTAATAAAAACTATTTTAAAGATCACAAATTAAACCTGACTTCTTTTTGAACATGTCCAGGTCATTTTTTGGTAAATATGAAGGTGGCTTCCCCCTATCTTCATCTGTTATGGAATTGGTTGAGGTTGGGACTTTCTAGTCTAGTCTACAGCCTTGCAGTTTACTAGTAGTTTCCCATCTAAATACTTACCAGTTCTGACTCAGCTTAGTTTCTAAAGATCAATCAACATTGACTAGGATTAAAGTTAGGGGACAACAATACACCCACATCCACACCCACACAGTGAGTTGGAGTCTGTAATCACATATACATGAATAGAATCATGCATGTGCACTTGGATGTTGATACATACATAGTCATATTTGTACACTCTTGCCTTCTTTCATCTAAATGCATGGGGATACATAAGTTTAAACCTTTTCTTTCTATGTGTTGAAAACATTATCTGTGCTTCCTTCCCAACTGAATTGCACATACTACCAGAAATAACAATTGTCCTAACAAGGGGTATAATGTCAAAATGACTGTTCTCATTCTTTCTACTTATAATATAGTCAAAACAGCATGTGTATAAAGGCAAGAAATTTAGGAATGGGTGATCTGATATAAGCTACCTTGACACAATCTGTGATTTATATGCAAACTACAGTCTTCTGCAGAACATATGAAAAAAAACCCTGCTATGTGCTTTAAAATTACAAAATCCTTGGGAGCAGAGATAGGTCTTTATGGTTGAAATGTGTTTAAATATTACTGTGTTTCCCTGAAAATACATCCTATCCAAAAAATAAGCCATAGTGAAGGGGTGGGCATGACCAGCACAGGGGGTAGCCCTTCCCTTCCCTGGTCACCTCATGGCTGCTCAGCCCCTTAATCAGGGCCCATGGATCAGCTGAGCCAGTGAGGGTCGGGAACTGCCTCTTGTTCCTTTTCTCTGGGTGCAGCCTATTTCTTTCAAGCGATCAAATATCTCTTGAGAAAAGCACACACATCACAACAATGAAGGCTCAGGATGGAGCCTTTTTGGGATGTCCATCTGTGCTGAGCTTGAGGAAAGGATGATAGGCAGGAAAATCCCCCTCTCCATTTTCCTGCCATTCACCAAAAAGGCTCCATTCCGCGCCTTCAGCATATCCCAGGATTGTAACACTGAAGACTCAGAATGAAGCCTTTTTGATGAACAGCAGGAAAATGGGGAGGAGGAATTTTCTGCCTGTCATCCTTTCCTCAAGCTCAGCACAGATTGAGGAAAGGATGACAGGCAGAAAAATCCCCCTCCCCGTTTTCCTGCAGTTTGTCTAAAAGTCTCCATTCCGAGACTTCAGCGTATCCCAGGACCCTGCAAGAATTGATGTGTTGTTGCATGGGCGAGCGGTGGCACTGCCGTGAGATTCAACATACTGGTGCAGCCACTCATGGTGGTGCTGTGGTTCATGAGTGCACCGCCACAACAAGCCTTGCAGGGTCCTGCTCCAAGAGGCTGTGCTGATATGACAAACCTCATAGCAGTGCCACTGCTCCTATGCGTGGCTCGCTCGACTTGTGAACAGCCCAGGGATTTGGGTGGCCTTTACATGGTTGGAATGCCTGCAGCATCCCTGGCTTCCAAGTCCAGTGAGGTCTAACATTTGGGCTCCAGTATGGTTTTCTCCTCCTGGGCGGCGGTGGTGCATCTACAACACATCTGGCTCACAAAGTCTGGTCTGCTGATCTCAGCTGCTGCTGGCAGCTCTGACCCGATCTTGGCTACCAAAACTCTGGGAGGTGATTCAATCCCAGCTGGCTTCACATGAGAGATGAGGCACTGCGAGGGAGCCCATTTCTTTGTTGTCTGGGTGGGGATCACCCATGCAAAGGCCAGGCCTCAGGGCACTACCCTGAGCAGGTGCCGAGCTGGAGGCAGGAGAGGATCAGTCCCCTTACCCAGTTGCCCTCCACTGTTTCTCATCAAGTGTGTGTGTGTGTGTGTGTGTGTGTGTATGTGTGTGAGAAAGAGAGAGAGAGAGAGAGAAACAGTGGAGAGGAAAGCCTTTCAAACAGTGTTGCCTGCAATTCTTGTTACTCCCCTCTGTCATTTCTCTCTTTCTCCCTCCCTCCCACCCCACCCTCTCTCTCACACAGACAGATAGACATTTGATTGTTTGAAAGGGACAGGCTGCGGTTTGCTTCTACCATAAGCATACACTTCCCACAATCTTCCAGAATTGTCCTTTTCAAGCAGCAGCAGCTGGTAGAGGAGGGGGAGGGGGGAGGGGGGGAGCTGATTCTAATGGGCCACATGGCTTTCTGCCTCACCGGCCCTCACTGGCTCAGCTGATCCATTGGCTGCGGATAAGGGGACCAGCAGCCATGAGGTGATCATGCTCCCCGCCTCCTGCACTTCAAAAAAAAAAAAAGACCTCCCCAAAAATAAGCCAGAGTGCTTATTTTCAAGCCTAAAAGAAAATAAGACCAGGTATTATTTTTAGGGAAACATGGTAGTAGCTCCGGTTGGTAGTCAAAGCAACAGCCATAGGTCTTTATTCACTGTATAACATTTATGAGCTCTACTCTGGGGTACCCATATTTGAACCCACATCACCTTTTTTGCTCCATTAAAAAGAGCACTTCTTAAGAGGAAGATAAGTATACTAAGGGTTCCTTGATGCTCTTTGAGTTTTGTTATTTTCTTGCAGACAAACAGTGCTGATGATGTTATTTAGTTTGGGTAATGAAATGTCTGCAAGAAAATAACAAAACTCAAAGAGCACCAAGGAACCTTCATTTCCCCTCCTGAGCTACAAATATTCACTCTCCTTTATTAATAATTTTTGATGCTGTTGGGAAGGATGCAAATTTAATCCAGTGTAATTGTAAAATTGATTTTAGAGAATAGAATAGAATAGAATAGAATAGAATAGAATAGAATAGAATAGAATAGAATAGAATAGAATAGAATATTCTTTATTGGTCAAGTGAGATTGGACACACAAGGAATTTGTCTCCGCTGCATAAGTGTCAGTGTATAAGAGCTGGGATAGCTATAACAAGTCAGTCAATGGGAACTGTTTGGTGACTAAGAAATGGGATCTGTTGTGAGCCATGTGACATGGCTCAGAGCCTGGGCATGGCTTAGCTTGACTGATCTGTATATATATAAGAATTGGTTTGTACTTGCATTATTGCTTCTGGATTCTGAATTCTGGTTCTGGCTTTTGCTGCATGGGTATTGTATACATGCATCATGTTTTATATTATTGTATATAAAGAAGTTTCTTCTATAAATAAATCCTGCTGAATTATTTACTTGTGTGCTGGTTGGATTGCTACAAATTCTAACAGGTTATGGGCCCAGAGCACACCAAGCATATAGTAAGACTATTAATTAAGCTGAAGGTCAGCCTGTGTTATAAGGAAAAGAGAACAAGGCTGAGAAGGCTTGCAGGATGGCTGTTGAGTTCAAGGAGAGCTCTCTGTTTCGATTAGGACAGAAGAATTATATTATTTGGGCTGCAAAAATGGAATGGTTCCTGAAAGCTAAGGAGCTCTGGGATATTGTTATTATTCTACCCCAGGCACCATTAGCAGCAGCAGATCAAAGGCAGCATGATAAGGCACTGGCCATCATCTTAAGTTTAGAAGATGAACAATTCTTGAATGTAGCTGATTTAAAAACTGCAAAGGAGGTTTGGCTGAAATTGAGAATGTGCATGTGAGTGCGTCAGCATGCAATATTGTGCAATTATTGAGACAATTATACAGAGCCTGGTTGCTATCTCAAGAGAATGTGGAGAAGCATTTCCTGCACATGCAGACCAGGATTGGGTTTTACTTACCTTTACTACCGGTTTGCATTGTGCCCGCATGTTTGCAGAACCAAACCAAACAGTTATAGAGGTGCAGATGACAGACTCAGTAATTCCTCTGTAGAATTGTATCAGCAGCTCCTTGGGCAGTTTGAGCTTCCTGAGTTGGTGCAGAAAGAACATTCTTTGTTGTGCTTTTTTGATGATGTTTTTGATGTTAGGTGTCCATTTTAGGTCTTGAGATATGATAGAACCTAGAAATCTTAAGGTCTCCACTGTTGTTACTGTTTGGAGAAGGGTTAAACTTAAAAAGGTGTAAGGCATACTTGGACTGTGCAGTATTTAAATCATCAAAGTCCAAGGCATTCCCAGGAAGCAAAAATAACACATGGCAGACAACAAAAACTCTCGAGCAGGTACATGCAAATTTGGTTGGGCCAATGCAAGCCAGTTTGGGAGGAGGAAAGTATGCACTGGTCATTGTAGATGACTACAACAAATTTGGTTTCTGCTATTTACTAAAGAGTAAAGTAGAGGTGCTACAGAAATTTAAGCAATGGGTAAGCTTCATAGAAAGAAGATATAAGCAACAGGTATGTCAGTTGCAAACTGACAGAAGTTCAGAATTCATGTCAGCAAGTTTTCAACAGTGGTTGGGACAGTTAGGAATAAAACATAGATGCACAAATCTGTATACAGCAGCTGTGAATGGTATAGTTGAAAGGCAGAATGGTGTATTACAAACAATGAAGGACTCACTGCTGGAGGACTCTGGTCTGAGCAGGTCATATTGGGGTGAAGCCATATTGACTGCTAATTATTTAATCAATAGGCTGTGGAGTTCCTCTATTAATGATACTCCATATGCAGTGCTATATGGGAGAAAGCCATCTCTGGGTGTTTGGAAGCAATGCATGGATGCATATTCCAAAAGCAATCAGGAGAAAAGATCAACCAAAGGCTAGAAAGCTCAGGTTTACAAGCTATGAGCCTGGCTCAAAGAGCTATCACTTTAGTGATGGGAGCAAAAGAATAGTGATTTCCAGGTCTGCTAGCTTTGCAAAATTGGAACAGAATTGATGCCAATTTTGGAATGATCCATTTAGTGATGATGACCCACTTAGTGATGGTAACTCACTTAGTAATGATGTTAGTGTTCAGGGAGGAGAAACTGAAAAAGAACAAGAAAAGAAGTCAGGAGAAGATGATGACTTGGATATGAAGCAAGAGAGGGTTGAAACACAAGAGCAGTCAATGCCACGCAGGTCAGAGCGATGGAACACAGGGATTCCACCTGACAGGTATGCGGCTAATGAAATCCATGGTTGAGGACAAAGATGAAAGGTAAAAGAGGGTGAAAATTTGGGTACATCTTATACACCAAATGTAGTCTTTGGAGGTTGTCAGCCTCTGCGCGTCACATTTTCTGGTGGCTCCAGGTGGTGGGGAACCTCACTTCCACTCGGATTTTGATAACGAGCAGCACAGATCTTTTTATCCATTTAAAACAAACCCTATCACCCTACGCACATTTAACTGGAGTGGGTGAAGTGGGGGATGATTTTCATGGGGGCAGAAGAGGGACTTGGCACCAAAGGCTCCACTATCGAGATGCCCCCGTCTTCCTATCTATAGCCATAGGCATTGAAAGCCTGGCTTTCTTGCAGCAAGGCCCTACAGACATGCAGCACTTCAATCCTTCTGGATGCTGCCATCTTTTAAACATGGTGCTGGGCTTTCAGGCAAGTCCCTTGCATCTTTGCTGCCTCAGTTGGGGCCTGATTCTGGAAGCAGCCCAGGGAAGCATGGAGGTCAGGCCTTGGTTAGCAAAGCGGGTGCTGTGCAGGGGATGTAAGGCAAGGTGCTGCCACCCGAAAACACTATTGCCACAATCTCTGCCACCTGGAACCTCCCAAAAATGTGACACTCTTTTTTTGCCTACACACACCCTGTTTTTGGAATCAGGGAGGAAAGTGATTTGGCTGGCAGCACCTGCCACATGCCCTGTTTTTGGAATCGGGGAGGAAAGATTTTTCAGGCAGCAGCGCTGGTGGGAACCACCCATCACCTGAAACACAATGCTCCTTTTTTGCCTCTGCATGCCCTGTTTTTTGAACCAGGGAGGAAAGTGTTTTGGGGCAGCAGAGCAGGGAGCGTGTGGCAGGCACTGCTGCCCCAAAACACTTTCCCCTCCGATTCCAAAAGTGGGGCATGCAGAGGCAAAAAAGGAGCATTGTGTTTCAGGTGATGGATGGTTCCAGCCAGCACTGCTGTCCAAAAACACTGTGCTCTTGGATTCCAAAAATGGGGTGTGCGGAAGCAAAAAAAGAGCATTGCATTTCAAGTAATAGGCAGTTCCAGCCAGTGCTGCTTGCCTGAAAACTCTTTCCTCTCCGATTCCAAAAACGGGGCATGCAGAGGCAAAAAAGAGCATCGTGTTTTTGAGCAGTTCCAGGCAGCGGAGATTGCGGCAACAGTGTTTTTGGGTGGCAGCGCCTTGCCTTACACCTCCTGCACAGTGCCAAAAAACGTGATGCTCTTTTTCCTCTCCAATTCCAAAAACAGGGCGTGCAGTGGCAAAAAAAGAACATCGTGTTTTCAGGCAGCGGAGATGACAGCAACAGGGTTTTCAGGTAGTAGCACCTTGCTTGCCAACTGAGCCCCAACCTCTGTGCTTCCCTGGGCTGCTTCCAGAATCAGGCTCCAACTGAGGCAACAAAGGCATCATGTTTACAAGATGGCAGCATCCAGGAGGAATAAAGTACTGCTTCTCTATTGGGCCTTGCTGCAAGAAAGCCAGGCTTTCAACACCTATGGCTATAGGTAGGAAGACAGGGGCATCTCAAGAGTGGAGCCTTCAGTGCCAAATCCCTCTTCTGCCTCCATGAAAATCATCCCCCACTCCATCCTACCCACCCTGGTTAAATGCACGTAGGGTGATAATATTAGTTTTAAATGGCTAAAAAGATCTGTACTACTCATTATCAAAATCTGAGTGTAAGTAAGGACGCCACTGATCTTGATGCTGGTAGGCAGAGGCAGAATTTTTTTCTTGTTTTCCTCCCCAAAAATTAAGGTGTAGTCCAGTGTGTCTTATAGTCCCCAAAATACGGTAGTTAGATGTCCTTAGGCATAAAAAGTGCTCTGGCAGTTATGTGTTTAGCAGAGTAATGGCATAGGGGGAAAAACTGTTTTGGGGTTTGGCATGCAATGCTCTGTAACAGCGTCCTGAGGAGAGAAATTGAAACTGTTTATATCCAGGATGTGAGAGGTCCAGAATGGGATTCTTCGGCTCCTACCCTTGGCCATGCCTGGCTGCAGCACCTTGCCCAAAGCCCCTCAGACCCTGCAATCAATCACACCATGGCTTCTGGCTGCCAGCAGTGGCAGATAGCTGATTTTCTGGCAGCTAACTGTCCCACATGGCCAAAAGCCTGGGATGAACTGTGTTTCAGTGAATGGGCCACAACAAAGTGCATCGGATGGACAGGCCATGGCTCATTGGCCAGGGCAAACAGCTAGGGGCAAGCCAGCCGAGGAGAAAAGCTAGAGGTTAATGCACAGAGGTAGGACCCTGGCAGAGAAGCAGATGCGGACAAGGGTAGGAACTGAAAAGTCCTAGACCCGAGAGGTCTATAGATATTTTCGGAGCCCTCTTTTTGGCATGTTCAGTATAAAGATCCTCAATGGAAGGCAGGTTGGTTACAACTATTTTTTCTGCAGTCCTAACTAGCCATTGACTGTGCCTGTTCTGTTTAGTTGATGTACCAAGCCAAAGAGTTATAAAAGTACAAATGACAGACTCAATAATCCCTCCATAAAACTGTAACAGCAGCTCCTTGAGCAATCTGAGCTTTCTGAGTTGACACAGGAAGACATTCTTTGTTGTGCGTTTTTGATGATGGTTCTAATATTATGTCCTGGAAGATTATAGAATCCAGAAACTCGAAGGTCTCCCCTGTTGATACTGTGTTGTCTAATATTGTAAGAGGTGGTAAAATAGGAGAGTTCTTCCTAAAATCTATTATTTCTACAGCTTTAAGTGTGTTCAGTTTTAGACTGTTCCGGCTATACCACAAAGCCATATAAACTATGCTACTGAATGTTTAGATGATTATTCCTAATCAAATTGAATGTTTTGGACTTTACATATTGACATTTTGCATGTGTATTTCACAATATATATTTTTACGCATAAAGTGGAGACAGTTGATCCAGACAATTTTAGTCAAAATTTAGTCCCATTTATATCACTGTGAATGAAAGATAGACTCTTTCAAGTTAAGCTGGATGCCTGGATATTTCATGGGTATCAGTATGGAAATGGCTTGCATTGCCTTTTTTGGAAATGCTTTTTGATTTCCTGGGCTAATTTGCACTCATGGAATTTAATGCAAACCTTTTGTAGAAATATTGTACAATGAGAGTCAGCTCTCTTAGCCTTTGGAAATCACTCAAAGTTGATTAGTTTCAAGCTACATAATTAGGGAAGTCCTGCAAAAGTGACAAAAAAGGAGATATAACCAGAACAGCTCTGAGAATGGGTAGACAGTTTCTTTATTGTTGATCACCAGTTTACAAGAATATCACCAGACTGTCCACCCTTGGGAAAAACAGCTATAGACCTAAGAGTTTGATTTTAAACATTTCCTCCCTGATGAAGTCTAAACTGGAATATCTTTTTTTAAAAAAAAATATGTATACATTTTTCTTTAACATACATAAGTATTCAGTAAGCCATTTGATAAAGTAGACTGTAACCTACTACTAGATAAAATAGAAAAATGTGGGTTAGTCAGGATCACCACCAGGTGGATTTGTAACTGGCTGACCAACTGCACTCAACATGTAGTCCTCAATGGAACTGCATCTACATGGAGGGAAGTATGCAGTGTAGTACCTTAAGGCTCTGTTTTAGGCCCAGTACTCTTCAACATCTTCATCAATGACTTGGATGAGGGAATAGATGGGGAACTCATCAAATTTGCAGAAGACATCAAGCTGGCAGGAATAGCCAATACTCCAGAAGATAGGCTTAAGATACAGAAGGATCTCAACAGACTTGAACATTGGGCGCTATCTAACAAAATGAAATTCAATGGTGAAAAAAGTAAGGTTCTACATTTAGGCAAGAAAAAAAAATGCACAGGTACAGTATATGTGTATACAGTATATATCAGGGGTGAAATGCTTCCGGTTTGGCCAGCTCGGGCGAGTAGTAGAGATGGCGGAGGGCAGTTCGGAGAACCAATAGCAAAAATCCCTGCCCCCGCCCCCCATGCCCAACTGAGCCACGGGATCATCAGAGCCTTTTTTTTCTTTTAAATGGCTCTGACGATCCAAGCTCTGACGATCCCAGCTGAGTTGCCTGCCAATCAGGCAATTCAGCTTGGATCGCCAGAGCATTTAAAAGAAAAAAAACTTTTTTTCTTTTAAATGGCTCTGACAATCCCAGCTCTGACAATCCCAGCTGAGTTGCCTGCCTATCAGGCAACTCAGCTGGGATCATCAGAGCCTTTTTTTTGAAATTTTTTTATTTATTTTAGACATAAAACATAAAACATATCTTTTTAGAGCAAAAAGTTTGTTCTGGTATAAAATAAGCATTAGTTCTAAATTTCATCCATTACCATCTTAAAGGGAAAAAAAGAAAAAGAAAAAGAAAAAGAAAAAGAAAAAAAGTTCCAAACACAATTTTCCATTCAATTTAACATTTTGTTCTAACATTTAACATTCTATTAAGTATCACCCTTAATCTTAAATTCCAAGTCTAGACAGCTTTTTATAATATTCATTTATCATTTTAACAATCAGTATTTCATATATTTTCCTTACTTCAAAGACCCAAATTCAGTCAGTATTTCTTCAAAATTGCATCTAAAAACCAACACAAAATATTTTATTCCTCTCTTACAAACATTTCAAAATCAATTCACTTTAAAATTTACTTCTATAGTATCTCCTTTACTCCTCCTAGGTTTATTTTTAACTGGATTACAGCTTGGTTAGCTGATTTCCAGGGATGCTTCTCTCCACTCCTACCTTTGTTTAATGACTGGATCACAGTTTGGTTTTAACTGCTCTCCAACCTTTTCTCCTCCGCTCCTCCTAGTTTTATTTTTAGCTGGATAACAGCTTAGTCAGCTGTTTTCCAGGGATGCTTACCTCCAATCCTTACGTTATGCTTAACTGGTTCACAGTTTGGCTCTAACTGCTTCCCAGCATTGTCTCCCCTACTCCTTCTAAGTTTATTTTTGGCTGGTTCACAGCTTAAGCTGTATCCCAGGGATGCTTACCTCCACTCCTTACCTTATACTGAACTGGTTCACAGTTTAGGTCTAACTGCTCTCCAGTATTTATCTCCTCCACTCCTCCCAAGTTTATTTTTGGCTGGATCACAGCTTGGTTGGCTGTTTTCCAGGGATGCTTACCTCCACTCCTTACCTTGTATTTAACTAGTTCACAGTTTAGCTCTAACTGCTCTCCAGTATTATCTCCTCTACTCCTCCTAAGTTTATTTTTAGCTGGTTCACAGCTTAATCAGCTGTTCTCCAGGAATGCTTTCCTCCACTCCTAATCTTATATTTAACTAATTCACAGTTTTCATCTAATCACCCAGATTGTACTTCTTTTCACTCTTAATTTTCATTTAATTAACGGATTCATGGTATTTTATTTTAACTTACCAATTAAAAATAATGATACATTTTAATATCTATTTTCTCTCCTATTCTCTCCTAAACTATTAATTTTCTTTAAATTTATTCAAAAATTCATTCCCATTCTCTTATTTACTATACAAGAAACAGACAGTATTTTAATCCATTTTAAAATCAGTTTTCTGTAACCATTAAGACTCTTCTTATGATTTTTCTATAGTAACTTTTTTCACTTTAAAAAATAATCAAAAACTATATAAACAATTCTTGTTAATATTCAAAGCTTCATTTCACAAACCTTTTAAGAATAAGCAATTTTCTGTAATTATTAAATCTATCAGCAATTTTTGTTGACTATCAAAAATTCATTCATCGTTTCGCTATTTATTATAATTCTTCTATAATCACATTTTTCCCACCTTAAAAGCCACTTCTCTCAATAATGATAATGAGAAGTAAAAAAGGAAAGAGAAAGGGAGAAGAAAGGGATAAGAGTATGGCAAGAAAAAATTAAAAAGAAAGTTTCAAAAAAAAAGAGAAAAAGGAAAAAAGGAAAAGAAAAAAGAGGGATAAGATAAAAAAATAGTAGGGAAAAAGGAAGAAAAGAAAAATAGAAAAGAGAGAAAAAGAAGAAAGAGTGTATCTCCACCTTACATTATTTAAGCATCAATTCCATAAAGAGCATTTAATCAGACTATAGCACTTTTCTCAACTTGCTACCCAATATATTCCAGTTTTTTCCTTTCTCTATTTCTGTCCAAGCTCTTTTTTTTCCTTTTCGATTCCAATTTATCAGTAAGCTTGTAAAGATTAAAAGACTTAGTTCTTTTGTGTTCCATATATGGTATCATCTTGTCTTCTTCTGCTGCTACATCCTTCCCTTTTATTAGCACGCCATTAATCAGCAGTTTTAATTGTCCAAATAATTCCTTCTGACCAACCATCCATAAGTAGTCCAAAGTCAAATTAAGTGCATCTAAAATCAAACCTCTTTAATTTTTTTTTCAAGGTAATCCAATTTGGGAAGCAAAAGTCAAAGTTTCTCCTTTAAGTAGCAAGCAGTCCACAATTTACACTTTCATTTCTTCTTAATAAGCAACCATTTTAGCTTCCGCCACTTGTATCTGCTTAAACAGTTTAAATTGTCCTTCTCATTTCTTCTTTCTTCTTTCTTTCCTTAATACCACCAAAGAATAAGTTAAAAATCCCCAGAGGTGACTCTCCTTAATTGTTTTCATAATAAATCAGCTTGGGTAACAAGATACATTGTGTCTGAATCAGATCGAAAGTAATCCACAAGTTTATACTTTCACTTCTCCACAGCACAACTCCATTTTAGCCAATATGCAATTCTCCGCTTGGCTTTTCCGATTGTTTCAAAAAGTTTCTGCTCAACACCTCCTCCCTCCTTGTCTCTCCAAAAGCAATCCATATCCATAACAAAAGGTTTCAAAGTTTTATATTTGCCAGCTAACAGTCATTTCACTAAAATCCACATTAAAAATAGTTCACAGATGGGTCTCTTCCTCCAGCACATAGCTTAACTAAATCTTCTCGCCCCCACAGTCTGTAGCCGCTTTTTAAGGTTAGGGATTCTCTTGTCAAAATCCATTTTTAACGCTGTTCCCGCCAGGGTAAAACTCACTTACCTGGCTTCCAAACAATTTGCTCTGTTTCCTTGCTTCTGCTCCTGCACATTGCTTTCCCAGTTGTCACAGCTTTGAGGCAGCCGCCATGGCTGCTCCTCAGCCGCCACTGACGCAGAGGAACCTGCCTGTTCCTCTCGGCCGACCAAGGGGTCCCTCTCTTTCCCCCTGTCCCTACAGGACAGGGGAGGTCCACAGACCTGCCGGCGGGGGCTTAACAGACGGGGTTTTCGTGGGGGTCCCTGGAGCCCCGCTATTTCCCCATCTGGGTCGCCGCAACACCAACCGGAAGTCCCCATCAGAGCCTTTTGAAAGCATTTTTTTACATGGTTTTACATGTAAAAAATGGTTTTAAAAGTAAAAAAAAATTGGCCATGCCCACCCAGTCACATTACCCCCCCCTACCAAGCCACGCCCACAGAACGGTAGTAACAAATTTTAGATTTCACCCCTGGTTTACATGCTCAATAGTAGTAACTATGAGTGGGATCTTGGTGTCCTAGTGGACAACCATTTAAATATGAGCCAGCAGTGTGCAGCAGCTGTCAAAAAAGCCAACACAGTTCTAGGCTGCATAAACAGATAGAATCAAGATCACGTGAAGTGTTAATACCACTTTATAATGCCCTGGTAAGGCCACACTTGGAATACTGCATTCAGTTTTGGTCACCACAATGTAAAAAAGATGTTGAGACTCTAGATAGAGTGCAGAGAAGAGCAACAAGGATGATTAGGGGACTGGAGGCTAAAACATTTGAAGAACAGTTGCAGGAACTGGGTATGTCTAGTTTAATGAAAAGAAGGACTAGGGGAGACATGATAGCAGTGTTCCAATATCTCAGGGGCTACCACAAAGAGAGGGAGTCAAGCTATTCTCCAAAGCACCTGAGGGTAGGACAAGAAGCAATGGGTGGAAACTAATCAAGGAGAGAAGCAACTTAGAACTAAGGAGAAATTTCCTGGCAATTAGAACAATTAATCAGTGGAACAATTTGCCTCCAGAAGTTGTGAATGCTCCAACACTGGACGTTTTTAAGAAGATGTTGGATAACCATTTGTCTTAAATGGTGTAGGGTTGGACTAGAAGACATCCAGGGTCCTTCCAACTCTTCTCTTCTTTTCTCTTCTTTTTTCTAAACAGTGTATTGACTGGGTCATTTTACATATAAATAACAACAACAACAACAACAATAATAATTTACACAATAAATACAATCTGGAGGAAAAAACAGTAACAGAAATCATGGAAGAACTAAAACAATGTGTGATAGCAACAGCAAAGAAAATTGAAAGATACGAAGGACGAATTAAACAATATCATGAAAATGTCCAGTTCAGAAGAAACCAACACCTCTTCTACTGATCCCTTGATGAAAATTGAGTCCAAACTAATGTTCACCCATGTAAAGAAAAAACTTTGAACTTTTGGAAAGAACTGTGGGAAAACCTTCCTGGATCAAAGATATTCAACAACAAACAACATGAAACAAAATGAAAAATATTGTAATAACAACTGACATGGTTGCAAAACAAGCAAAGAAGGTCAAGCACCTGGTCTCAATGAACTGCATGGATACTGGCTAAAACACCTGACCAGCCTCCATCATTGCACGGCCACTCAATTTGATCAAATGCTTCAAAATGCAACAAGCAAAGAATGGTTAATAGAACATACTTATAATGAAAGATCCAGAAAAGAGCACAGAACCAAGCAACTATTGCCCAATTACTTGTCTGTCAACAATGTTCAAACTTTTTACAATAATTCTGGCAAATTCAGTATTCAATCATCTGAATGGATACTGGATCCAGTAGTTTGTATCTGGATACAGTTTGTATCCAGTAGAACAAAAAGGAAATTATAAAAAATCAAGAGGAACAAAAGATCAGCTGCTCATTGACAAAATGGTACTAAAAATGCAAAATGAAGAAAAATGAATTTAAATATGGCATGGATTGATTACAAGAAGGCATTTGACTCATTACCCCACAGCTGGATTAACACCTGTCTAGAAAACTTTGGAATTAGCAAAAATATTTGTACATTTTTGAAAGCAAATATGCAAAAATGGAAAACAGCAAATGGGGAGGACATTGGTGAAGTCAACAGCAGACGAGAAATCTTCCAGGGGGATTCACTTTCACCACTACTGTTCAACATCACATTAATTCCATTGACAGCAGTCCTATGAAACACAAAACTGGGATACCAAATCTCAACCCAACATGGCAAGATAAACCATCTACTATACACGGATGACTTTAAAATGTATGCAAAAAGCCCCACTGAACTTAAATCAATACTCAACACAGTTCAACTGTTCAGCAGTGACATCAAAATGAACTTTGGACTTGAAAAATGTGCTATATTATCCATGCTGCAAGGAAAAATGGAAAAAATAGAAGGAATACAACTGGGAAATGGAAACATAATAAAAACATTAGCAAAGAATGATGGTCACAAATACCTAGGCATATTGGAAGCAGATAACATCTTGAATGGAAAAGTCAAAGAGTCAATGCAAAAAGAATACATCAGGAGGGTCCGCAAAATATTAAAATCAAAGCTGAATGCTGGAAACATAATTAGAGGCATTAATACATGGGTTGTTCCAGTGATATGCTACTCAGCTGGAATCATCAACTGGACTTTGGCTGAACTGGAAAACTTGGACCGGAAAATGCACAAACTTTTGAATATGTACCACGCTTTACATCAACAAAGTGACATTGACAGGTTGTACCTGCCAAGAAAAATAGGGGGCAGAGGACTATTGCAAATCCATCAAACTGTAGAAGAAGAAAAACAAAGTTTGAATGATTATGTGAACCAAAGTACAGAAAAATTGCTGCAGGCTGTGAAAACAGAACAACAGAAACAAAGGCAGAATATAAGGAAAAACAGATTAACAGATTAAACAGATGGAAAACCAAAGCTTTGCATGGACAGCACTTGAAAAACATTGAAGGAAAATGTGATGACAACTTTACATGGGCATGGCTTAAGATGGGAACCATCAAAAAAGAAACGGAAGGTTTAATACTGGCTGCTCAAGAACAAGCACTACAAATTAATGCCATGAAAGCAAAGATACAAAAATCTACTGACAATCCAAACTGCCAACTGTCGAAACTGTTTCACATTTAATATGGGGATGCAGCAAAATTGCACAAACTGATTACAAAACTAGACATGACCGAGTTACTAAATTAATCCACTGGTCATTATGTAAAAAATACAACTTACCTGCACCCAAAAAGTCATGGGAACATAAAATGGAAAAAGTTATAGAAAATGAGAAGGTGAAGATCTTGTGGGACTTTCGAATATAGAGAGATTGTCAGTTGGAGCACAACACGCCAGATATCTCAGTTGTCGAAAACCAAAATGTACAATTTATTGACATTGTGGTACCAGGAGATGCCAGAGTCGAAGAAAAAGAACTGGAAAAAATCATGAAATATCGTGACCTGGCCATAGAAACTACACAGCTATGGATGAAACATGTCACAATAATACCCATTGTCATTGGGGAACTTGGTACCATGTCCAAGAATTTCACAAAACACTTCAAGAAATTGCAGCTTCCTGCAATAACACCAGCGGAACTGCAAAAAACTGTGCTACTCAGAACATCATATATTTTAAAAAGGTACTTGGTTGATACCTAGGATGCTGGTAGCAACCTGTATCAACCATTAGCACCAGTCAATGGTATTTGTGACACATTTTTAAATGTCCAGTTGACTGAGTTTCATTTTTAATGAATAAAAGAGAATAATAATAATATTCTTTACTTGTGTTTAATAATATTCTTCCCAGTTCTAATTTCTATTCTTATTATCTAACCATTGATAAAACAAATCCCAAGTTAAAAAATATTCTGTGTCTTCTTTATCCTTTATCTTTAATGTTAACCTATCCATTTCCACACATTCTAATTTTTTAAATTATATTTTCATCTGAGGAAGTTTCCTCATTTTCCCAATGTGCAAATACAATTCTTGCTGTCATCAAAACATGTAAAATTAAATATACATTCCGTTTATTGTATTCTTCTGGCAAAACACCTAACAAAAATATTTCTGGCTTTAAATCTATGTGTTGCTTTATCATTTTTTTCTAACCATGTATGTATTTTCATCTAATTTTTTTTCGCCTTTGAGCAAGTCTACCACATATGATAATACGATCCAGGTATCTGATTGCATTTCCAGCAATTGTCAGACATGTTTTTAAACATCTTTGCTAGCCTTGCAGGTGGCAAATACCACCTATAGAACATTTTATACAGGTTTTCCTTGTATGTAGTTGCCACT
Source organism: Ptyas mucosa (assembly GCA_012654045.1). Taxonomy (NCBI): domain Eukaryota; kingdom Metazoa; phylum Chordata; class Lepidosauria; order Squamata; family Colubridae; genus Ptyas; species Ptyas mucosa. Next base: position 1,226,103 of record WNWU01013517.1, read on the forward strand.
GTCAATTTATAGTTTCTATCCTAAAGTTTTTGCTATTTAACTAATTCTATAATATAGCCAAAGTTTTTTGCCCATGTTATCATTGTTTCTTTCACTTGTTCATCTTCTATTTTAAGACTTAGTAAATAACTATATATTTTCTTTATTAGCTTTTCATCTACACCTAATAGTATTTGATCAAGTACTGTTGGCTCTTTATAGAATCCATATATCTTTACATCTTTTTCATATCTTGATTGTATTTGCAAGTGTGGCCACCATGCAAGGTCTACCCCCTGATTTTACAATTCCTGTTTAGTTTTAAGTTCCCCTTTCTCATTTAAAATATCTTTATATATTATAATTTTTTCCAAATTTACCATATTTGGATCAGGGGTGAAATGCTACTGGTTTGGACTGGTTCTGCCGTCCGGGTAGAGACAATTTTGACTGGTTTGGAGAACCAGTAGGGATAATTTTGATTGGCTCCACCCACCTGCCCACCCCCTCCTCTCATCTCTCCTATATTCTGTTGTTTATTAGCTCAGCTGATTCGCGCAGCAGAGTGATTGCCGCCTCAGCTGAGCTAAGAAACAGCAAATGAGTCTTAGTCTCATTTGCCCTCAGTTAAAACAATAAAGGGACTCTTTCTGCCGCTCCCCCCCTCCCTAAGCAGGAAAAGGAATACTCGCTTTAATGAGATGTCTGGGCATTCAGCCAAGAGCAATTATCACCTCCTTAAAATGTTGCGAAACTGCAAACCACTTTGCCTGAATTGAGAAACTGCCTCAAAAGAAACTGCCTTTTGCTTCCTCTGGAGCAAAAGCAGAGCACCTCTTCCAGGATAGAGTTCTTTGTGTCTTCTATTTTTCTTCCATAGCAGAACAAAAAAGCCTCTTCCTGTGAAGGCTTTTCCAGTTCTTTATTCTGATTTTCTCCTGGAGCAAAAGAAAGCTCCAGTGAAGCAGTTCTAGTGAACCAGTTCCACTGGTTAATTGTTCTCACTGTCAGGAAGTTTCTTCTTAGTTTTAGGTTGCTTCTCTGTTTCTTCAGTTTCCATCCATTGCTTCTTGTTTTGCCTTCTGGTGCATTGGAAAATACATTGCCCCCCCCCTTCTTTCTGGCAGCCCCTTAAAAGCCTGTTGCCTATCACACTCTTGGGCAAATCATGTGAGTCATTTCCTCCTTTCAGTGGTCCATGAAAGTACATCTATAGTATGTAGCTAATAAAGTTGAAAAAAGGTAAACAACATTTTTACAGGACTATAGATATGTTGATGCTAGGTGTGACAAGGAATGGCTGGGACGGGAGGGGCCAGATGAGGCACCCCTTGATGTGAGTGACATTGAGTTGGCCATGCCCACCCGGTCCCATGACCACCAAGCCACACCCAAAGAACCGGTAGGGAAAATTTTTATATTTCACCACTGATTTGGATGTATCAGAGCTTCCATTGTAGAAAACCAGACTTATATTTTCATGTAATTTTTGCTTTAACCTTTTACCATATTAAAAGCAGGGCATTCCTAACATAATGAGTTTGAAAGTATCTATGTATTTTATTTTTATCATACCACAGAAAGGCATGCCATCCCAACTGAAGATTATGTCCCTCCAACAGTAACCATCTTCTATTTCTAAGATTTATCCATTCTTTCACCCAGGTTAGTGGGTGAGAGGCCTGATAGTAGAGCTCCCAATCCAACCCCCATTGTTTTTAGATTCTTGCAACATTTTCAATCTTATTCTCGCTCTTTTTCCTTGCCATATGAATTTTAAAATTATTGCATTTAGTTCATCAAAATATTTTTTCTCAAGCTTTATAGAAATCATTTGAAACAAAAACAATAACTTTGGCAGTATATTCATTTTTATAGTTGCTATTCTCCCTACCATTGATAACTGCAAATTTTTCCATTTCTCCAAGTCCATTTTTATTTGTTGCATTAATTTTCTATACTTATCTTCTTTGATTGTTACACATCTAGTTGTTAGGTAAATTCCCAAGTATTTTACTTTCTTAACTACCTGAAAGTCTATTTTCTTTGTCAATTCAATTTTCTGTTTATCTGTAAAATTCTTAACTAGTATTTTCATTTTTTCTTTATTTATTCTAAGTCCTGCCACTTCTCCATATTCCTCTATTTTCCCCATTAGCTTAGGGCCAGTTTCCAGTGGTTCTTCTAATACAAATATCAAATCATCTGCAAATACTTGTAATTTGCATTTTTCAAAATGCAAATTACAGAGTATATTGTCTTAATCATATTTATAAACTTCTCACCATAGCCCATACATTCCAATTTACATTATCAAATGTTTTCTGTGCATCTAGAAAGATCAACACCATTTGTTTTTCAGAGTGTACCTCATAATATTCCAGTGTATCTAAAATAAATCTTAGGTTATTCTTAGTTTGTTTTTTAGGTAGGAATCTATTTTGGTCTGAGTGGATAAATTCATTCAGGAATCTTTTTAATCTTTCTGCTATTATTGATGCAAATATCTTGCAGTCTAAGTTTAGTAGTGATATAGGCCTATAATTCTTTTTCTCAGGGGTGAAATTCAAAATTTTTCCCTGCTGGTTCTGTGGGCGTGGCTTGGTGGGTGTGGCAGGGGAAGGATATTGCGAAATCTCCATTCCCACCCTTCTCCAGGGGAAGGATACTACAAAATCCCCATTCCCTCCCCAATCCTGGGGGAAGGATATTGCAAAATCTCCATTGCCACCCCATTCTGGTGCCAACCAGAGGTGGTATTTGACTAAGGTGACCAGACGTTCCGCTTTTGGCAGGACAGTCCCGATTTTCAACAATTTGTCCCGCATCCCGCAGCATTTTTAAAAAGTCCCGCTTTAAAATCTGGTCACCTTACCAAGAGCCCCCGCCGGGCGATCGCCAGCGCAGCCAGCATGGTTCCCCCCCTCTGCTGTCCAGGACTCCGAGGGTTCCAATGGGGAAAGGGGCGGAGTCTCCTCCACTGGTCAAATCTCGCGATGCGTGGCTGGGGAAAAAAAAAACATGGTGGCGCCCAGCCGAAGAACTATGTGAGCCTTCAATGGCCATGCCCTTTGCATGGTAAGCATCCGTATGGGCGCTTGGAGTCTGGTTCCCCTTCGCTTCTCTTGACAGTTGAAGCGGGACGGAGGGGAAAGATTAACCAGATTTAGGGTGGCCGAGAAGCGTTGTATGGTCTGGGGAGGGTTTTTTTTTTTTTTAGAGTTGTGTTCCCGTTATTCATCACCTGTGGAGATTCTCAAGTCCTCCAGGTCAGGGGTCTCCAACTTGGCCACTTTTTAAGACTCGTGGACTTCAACTCCCAGAATTCCTCAACCAGCAAAGCTTTTGAGCAAAGCTGGCTGAGGAATTCTGGGAGTTGAAGTCCACAAGTCTTAAAAAGTGGCCAAAGTTGTGGAGACTCCTGCCTTAAAGAGAAACGACAGCCTGGTTGGAAGCCCCGCCTTTTAGAAGTTTACCGGAAATGGAAGTCGCGTCCCGTGGTGTTTGTCTTTTTAAAAAAAGTTTTTTAAAAGTCCCGCTTTACCAATCTTAAAATCTGGTCACCTTATATTTGACGGTTCTCCAAACTACTCAAAATTTCCGCTACCAGTTCTCCAGAACCTGTCAGAACCTGCTGAATTTCACCCCTGCTTTATCTGTATTAAATCTGAGTCTTCTTTTGGGATTAATGTTATATTTGCTTCTAACCACGAATTTGGTATCTTAGCTTCTAACAGAACTTCAACAGAACTTCTAGCATTGACAAAGTTACTAAATCCTGTAAGTATTTACAAATTTCCGCAGGTAGTCCATCTGGTCCTGGTGTTTTATTATTCTGTTGTCTATTTATTGTCTCTGTTAATTCCATCATCGTTATTCTTTCATTTAGTATTGCTTTCACGTTTTCAGACATTTTTGGTAGTTTTTTCTAGGTATTGCTTTATCTTTTCCTCCTAAATTTTTTCTTGGTCATATAATTTCCCATAGAACTCCTGAATTATTTTCTTTTTAATCTCATTTTGGTGTTGTAAAATTCCCCTCTCATCTTGTAATTTGCTTATCAGTTTCTTTTCTTTCTCCTTTTTCAGCTTGTATGCTAGCCATCTTCCTGGCTTATTGCCATTTCAAAAAAGTTTTGTTTTGCTCTTTTAATTTGTTGTACCAATTTTTTTTCCATTAGGTTCAGCTTATGTTTTACTATTTCCATTTGTTTTTTTATTTTTCTCTTTTGCAGATCTTTTTGTAGTTCTATTTGAAGTTTTTTATGCTCTTCTTTCAGTATATTTTGCTGTTGGTTTTGTTCTCTGTTTTTTTCTTGTTATATAGGTTATATCGGGGCATATATCCCCTGATATATGCTTTAGCAGTATCCCATAGGTTTTGTAATGAGGTTTCTTCTTTTTTATTCTCCTTGAAGAAGAATTCCATTTCTTTGCCTATTGTTTGTATAAATTCTTTATCTTTTAATATTGATTGATTCAATGTCCACCTTGGTCTTTTTTTCTGCCCCTTCCAACTAACTTTTATTGGGTTATGATCAGCCCATATATTAATTTCAATCTCTATCTCCTGCACATTTGTTCTCAATTCCAACGACATCCATATCATGTCAATTCTGGACCATGATTTATGCCTATTTGAGTAAAATATATGCTGGTTTTTCCCTGGGTTTGTTTCTCTCATATATCCTGAATACAGCTTTCCTTTACCATTTTAAAGAAAGCCTTCAGTAAAGTATTCCTCACTTTTCCCCCCTGATTTGCTACTTCTATAGTCCAGTTTTGTACAACTTGAGACCAATTACACACTCAGTGCCAAATCTATAAAATAGGATATTGTGAGCCAAAAATAAAATGTTTGCTGCCTTGAAGTAATTAGAGAAATTACATAATACAATATGTAAATATATGTGTCATAACATCTGGAAAAATGTTACAGGATCTGGATGAGTTAATGTGTCTGTTAACTGGGCTAGACACTGAGGTCCATATTATCGAAACATTTGTAGTTTGGTTCTAGGTTCTTATAGTTTAGAATTATATTTGAATACCCACATATTTAGGTAATATTCTGTCTAAATGGCCTTGCATGTTTAACAACATGTTCAGAAATACAATAAGGACAAAAGAGAGGATTTTGTTCAACCAGTCTTTTGAATTCTTAAGGAAGGGCCTTCTCATCTCTTAAGGATTTTCCAGAAAACTAAAATATTGTCTTGGAAGATACTTAGGCCTAAACTGCTTTAATCTTCTATACTTTTCTATACTTTTCTTTTAATGCTCTGCACGGAATAGTTTATAACTGAATTCACATTTTAATGATTGCTTTTTAAAAATCATTTGACTGGATTTTAGAAATGTTGATAATTTCTGAACTTTAATAATGTAATCTATTGATATTTACAAACTTGACTTTCTAAAGGGAAAGATGTGTGTTGAATCAATGGATCTTTGGATATATAAATTGCAGCCTGTTTCAGAACATGCTTCTATGAAAGGTATTTCACATTATTGCTTTTATTTCCTACCTTGTCAGTGGTATGAATGACTTTAATTTTCAGCAAGCCTTTGAAGGAGGCTGGGTTGAAAGTCAACAACTAGCCTAATTCTACAATGATGGTTTTTTTTATTACTGAGAGCATATTTAATAAGATTTTCTAATTGCAGTGTACTTGGCTTTCAACAAACACATTTTGGAGGAGGATTTTTAAAAACATGAAATAAATGTTTCATATATCTATTATTGTGGCTGATGAACATTTATACTAAGAAATAATGCTATTTTAAAAAGGAAAACCAGTAAAATTAAGGTTAAATCCTGAGTTAAGGATTAAACCTTAGTTAATTTGGGTAGTTTTCTTGGCAAAGGGAGGAGAAGTGCACTGCCTTCTTCCAGGATACTGTTAAAATTTGCTGTTTAATTTTCAGTTGTATGTGTGTGATTGCACATTTGCTATTGTTTGTGATTGGCATTCCTGCTAATAGTTTCTTAAATTGTGCTTTTAATTTGTTTCTGTTTGCCTCATTGTTTGATTTGCTGTTGTTCAGGTAATAATGTACTCATTTTATTTACAGTTTATTACTAGAGGTTCCCTGGTATATTATTACAGTTGGTGTATTGATGTGTTGCTGTGAAGAAACAGCAGTATCCTAAGGGCAAATGTTCTCTTTTCAATGAGAATCTCCTCTTCCCTTCAACTCATAACTATTTCAGCATGCCAAAAAACAACAACCCAATCTTTTCACATCCCCACATTTCTGAAATTGTAATACAGTAAAGAGAAACTATTCTTTTAGCATATCTGTGGAAGAATGAGAATGAGTCATGCTTTTACCCTTTTCAATTGAAACATAAGAAAGTGAAAGTATAATTTAACTTTCAAAGGGAAATAATGATTTTATATTGTTGGAGATTTTTTTATTTTTTCCTTTGTTTTAAAAAAACTGCTTTACCAACATTTTATCTATCAAAATGTGATTATGAGATTATCTCTATTTGACACCTTTCTTAGAAAAGTCCTGGTTTAATTGCGAGGCTTCTCTTATTTATTTATTTATTTATTCATTCATGTGATCAGACCAATGTACAAAGCATTTCTTTTCCCAACGCCCCTTACAACAATAGCTCAATGTAATAAGTTGGGGTGTGAGCTACTATTGGTTTCAAATCACTGACCCTAATCCAGCACAGCAGCACTGTATGCACTGCAGATCATAGTAATGGTTTCAACAGATCCTCCTTCTCTAAATGTTTTCCTTTGTAATTTTCCCTTGTAATTCCCATGTTTTTACCATTGATCATTTGAACTGAAAAAAAATGAAACTAGTGATTGTGAAAGAGATGTATGACTGTATTATCTCAAGGCTACATCAAACTAAAAAAAAAGACTACTACTTCTTACATTTTATAAAATCACCCCTCTCTTTTTTCATATTGCACAACAAAGAATTGCAAAGGAAATTAAACTATTGAAAGGAAGTGCTAAGTAAAGAAAGTGTAAAATTGCTTATCTTAGTTGTCTTTTGTTCTAAAATCTTTAAAATCTCCTTCACTTTATGATGTTTCATTCTGCTTATCTTAAGTATTATCTTTCCAATCTGCTGTTATACATGTGAAAACATTTAATGGTTGTTTATTTTAAGGATTCTCCCTCTCTCTCTCTCTCTCTCTCTCTCTCTCTCTCTCTCTCTCTCTCTCACACACACACACACACACACACTTCATACATATGGGAGTAGCATTTAACATAACAGCTATTTCAATTGCCTTATGTGTGCTGTTAGGAGATTGTATGATTCACTCATAGAATTGCATCAGCCAGAGAAACTGATTATTTCTGATGTTTTAATCTATGTAGTCATAGTTCTAATGTGGAGGGTTGGAAGATTGTTTGCAACAGATTTGGAGTGTCCCCTCAAAAAATTATGGCAAACAAAATTAAGGGGGATTTTCACTAATCATTAAAACATGTTAACACACACACACACACACACACAAGTATTTTAGATGAATAAAGCTGCATCTTGTTTCTCATGCTTTTGGGCTTTTGAGAACGTCTAATATCTATATCTATAATATCTTGGACTGCAAGGTGATCAAACTGCTCAGTCCTAGAGAAGATCAACCCTGACTCCTCCTTAGAAGGCCAGATCCTGAAGATGAAACTCAAACACTTTGGCTACCCAATGAGAAGGAAAGACTCACTGAAGAAGAGCCTAATGCTGGGAATGATTGAGGGCAAAAGAAGAAGGAGATGACAGAGAATGAAATGGCTGGATGATAACTCCCCCAGAAGGGCAATGGTGCTTTACTCGCTTGCTGTTTTTGAACTGAAGCCAGCCCCTTTGGTGATGATCTCACTTTACTCCTATAGTTCTATTGGGATATTTTGCCTGTGGTATTAAATATGTTAACAAAAAGGAAGGGGGAAAGAAGGAGACATTGGCAGCCTTGTGCTTGACAGATGACTTTCCCAGAGTTGACAGTTTCCTTGCCTGTCAGCTAGGCAAGTGCTGGTAAGTGGAAGAACACTAGAAGGGGAGGGCATTTGTGGGTGTGTGAAGAGAAGAGAGCTAGAGGGAGTAAAAGATTCAGCTTTGGTAGGGATGAAAGCTGGTTTTCGGAGCAGAGAGCAAAGACAGAGAGTCCTGCAGATTGCAAGAGAACTGAATGCTATTTCAGTACTTCTGCAAATACTGTCAGGCCTTTGATTCAAGCAGATGAATTGTCAGCAAGGGTTTTTCTACCCCGCCCTCCTTCACCCTGAGAGAGATCTTTCAGCTGGTATTACTGATTGAATCCTTGGCTTTTTGAATAAACAAATCAAAAGAAGTATCTGTGGTTGCTTTCCATCTGGAGCTCAGCCTTTAATCCCATCTATTGCTCGGAGGAGATGGCACGCCACCAGGACCTTTCTCAGAGAACATCTGAAATTCTTTCTGGTTACATACCCTCCTTCTAATCAAGGATGTAACAAAGGGGGATATTTGAAGGCAGGGAAAAATGTTTATTGTTTTTGGTCAGTCTTAAAAAAACAAAACGAAAAACAAAACTGAAGTGTGTGCATGTCTCAGGTGATGCCTCCATTCTCTAAGCTTTAACCAAAGTAAAAAACCAAACCAAAACACAGAGTATGGAGTCTCCAACAAAGGAAACTGAAGAATTTGAGAGCAACTCTTTGAAATACTTACAACCAGAACAAATAGAGAAAATATGGCTTCGCCTCAGAGGACTGTAAGTAATTCTTGATCATTTCTTCCCTGTCTTTTTCCCCAGCTTTTCTGGCTTTGCTTTAGAGTTCTTTTCCATAGACTTTGCAGTACATCCAAAGACATTCCACACCACATTATATCCAATAATTTTCAGTCAGTCACTTGCAAGAGTAAACAAACCCCATATGTTTTGTTTTATAATCTGCAATTGCATATTACAGTGAAGAAATATCATTTATGTCAGCACAGGATTATTTATTTTAATAGGTAAATATGATTGAAAAACAACCACATTGTGTCATAATTAACCATACTGATCTGTTTATTTCAATGCTTATTTGTTCAATTCTCCCCTATCTATTCCCAATGCTCTGGCATGTGGAGGGATACAGACCTGAAAGTCACATGTAAGGTCAAACTGTTCATATTTAATTTTATTAATATTTATGCCCATGCTTCAACTTTATATGAGCTTACTTTGTGCTATATTAAAGGTATTATTGAAATAATGTTCAGTAATTTAGGAATATTTTATCCAGGATTTGCTCTCATTTCTTTCTCTTTCTATGGTTAGGAAATTAACGGAAGAAATCTTAAATTTGTTTTTTTGGCTACAGCACTAATTTCATACAATTTTTATCTTGGTTTTAAAAAAATTGCCAGTGTGCTAAACTAAGTGCACCCAGATGTTTGAAAAATAGTAATTTCTTGCTGCCCCCTTCCCAGTTTAATAAACCAGGCTGTACATTCCCTAGTGACTCATGAGGCATGAAGAGAAGACTTAGCCAAAAGTAACTTAAATCACCTTTTTAGTCACGTATCTCAACGTGCACTTTCAGACTTTTTTAGCATGTTTAGTTATATATGTATAGATGAGTGTAAGTCTTTACTTAGTATAGTGCATAACATACAAAATCAAATTATTTTGACAATTTTGTACTAAGACTAGAAATGAATATGATCAATTCCAGGAAGAAATATAATCAAGCTAAATGACAGATATTCATATGTATTCCAAGTACAATTTAAAAAGCACTTGATTTTTTCAGAAACTGTGCTTAATATTTTTCTATTATATGATTATTTAAAATATTTAGTACAAATTCAGACTGTCCTGGTGGCCAGCAGTGTATGTCTATCTTCTGGTCAATTAATAATAATATAATGATTTGTTCTGTATCATAGCTATAGAATCAGTTGTGTAGTTATATCAGTTCAAAAGGTCTACCTCTGCTCAGACTTTCTCATAGTGATGCATCAACCACAATGCACTTCAAGACATTTTTGGAACATGATCTTTGTGTTAAAAGTTAATTTCTCCATCCTCTTTAAGAAGTATGAGGTTGCTTGAGTCTCAATATGGAATAGAACATAGCAGCATATTTTCCAATAATTAAACTTTACCATCTCCTTCAGTGAGAAATAATTTACTTGAAAGATAAATTGCTTTTTAAATTGGGCCACATTTTGCTAATTTGTTGTATGTGGACTTGATCCTTTGCAATCTCAGCTTTCTGGCTGAGTTGGAATTTTATGTAGAAGGAAAAGTATCCATTTATTTTAACAATCAGGAGGTTATATAAAGAGTTGCAGCAGAAAAGAACAAGTGAGATTTTTCAGAAAGGTACATAATTCAATTTAATGTATCCATCCAACCATTAGTGTGATGGAAATTTTCTATCATTATCCAGTACCCTTTGCAAAACATTTAATAGGAAGTAAAAAAGCCAGAATACATTGGCAAAGGAACATTGGTACAAATAGTAAAGTTATTAGAAAAAAGTAATAATGACATTCTATACTTAGTAGAAAACACACCTATGCAAGGCTAATGCATGGGAAAATGGCAGTGTATACAACAAATAATCTGATTCTGCCTTCTGCCTCTGATGTTGTTATTTCTCTGGATGTTGCTCTAAAGGGATGAAAAAAGCTTCTTTACTGCATCCTTAAATCACCCGCAAAATGGTTTATTTATCTCTTCACATCTGTGTAACATATGGTAGTTTACAGTAATAAAAACAACGTAGCAAAATACTGCTGAGATTTTACCATATATGTGTTCAATCAGAAATAATGAAGAAGCAAGGCTATTCCACTCCCGGTTTGATGAAATTATGCAAGTTTGATGAAATTATGCAAACTTAAATGATTGTTAAGTTCAAGGTGGTACAGTACTAGTTTGTCGTGGTTGGCTATAACCAATTCTTAATCATGGAAATGCATGCCTAGAAAGAACTCCAGCTATCAGTAACAGTCCAACTTTCCTAATGGAATGAGGATGAGATTCCCTACCTCACAACATCTTCTGATTATCAACAACTATATTCAGCTGATTATATTTCTAATCATATGTGCGCCATAAAGTGAAAGCAGGAAGAAAAAATTACATCAAAACCAGAATAAATTTTCTTAAACGACAAATTGACCCAATTATTCTCAGATGACTCAAACAACAAGCTATTTAAATGAATGAGCAAGCCACAACTTCTCTTTGCACTTTTAAGTGCTGTATAGATTGCCTTTCCATCAATATACTTAATGCAGCAGGGTATTTTCTTCCTTCTCCCTGGGTATCAGTTAGTGATGAAGTCTAGAGAAAGGTTGAGGAAAATGAAAAATATTTATAATAATAACATCGAAAGTAGCCTCTTATGATTATTCATCTACATCAATATTGCCTGAAGCTGATTTAGGGGCTTTCAAAGATTTTAAGCAGAAGTTTTTCCAGCCTTGTCTGGAATGGAAGTACCAGAAACTGAAATTAGGAGCATTTCTGTGCAGGTGTATCTTGTTTATTTATTATATAACCAGCCTTTGAAATACATGATTTAAGATTAGTAGACTATATCTACGATAAGTAGAAAATAAAGCAGACTTTTAGACTCTCTGCAGATTTGGTTGTCCCTCTTCTGTTAGGGAACAACAGGTCAGGAAAATCTGAAAACACATTTCAACTCCTCTATTCTTAGATCTGTTTAAGAACACTGGGTGGGTTTGTCAAACATATCTAGAGTAATTTTACCTTGAATTGTCTGGATTTTTGCAATAGCTATGTGGCAACAGCTTTCTGGTTTTATTCATAACCAATTTGCTACTAAAACAGTAATTAACTTAGCAAGTTAGCATAAAGTTATGAAATTTACCGGAGCTGGACAAAGTACCTTATGAGCATTTTGCAATCTGTTTTATGTTGCAGAGCATCTATGAATCTCATAGTTTTATGTAAGTATAGTGTAGAAATTACCCATTGCCTAAATGCCAAATTTATTGGATTGATTTTTACAGGTAAGAATACTTCATGGATCATTATAAACATATCTTCATATAATGCCAACATTACTTTATTGTTTAGTAATGATAAATTTGTTAGGTTTTCCATTAGTATTTTTGAGGACCAAACTGTCAGCACTGTGATTCTTGGGTAATGAGTTAGTCCTTCTGTGGCAGTTGTGATAACTTGGAGAATCTTTTATTAGTTCTTTAAAAGCTTGTCAATTAATATGATTTGATTCTAGGTTTTTCATATCTAATGGCCATCATGTTTTATATTGAGTATAGTAAAAACAATAAACTATAAGGTAACTAATCTTAAGGTATCATCTGGTAGAAAGCTTAAAATAAAAAATATACTACATGATTTCAAGTTGTTTTGATGAGTGGGGATGGGAGAAAAATTATGGTGAAAATGCTAGTGGTATGTTTCCCAAATAACTTTGCTACTCAGTTCTACCCATAATCACCCTTCTGCCCCTGAAAAATGGCAAAAAACCCCAAACCCTAACCTAAAATATTATGGCTGCATGTAGTCCAATGATGTCAGCCCTTTACTTGGTAGTTTCCTAAGGCCTACTTGAACATTTGATGCCTTACCCTTGATTTGATGTCATCTATTTATTTATTTGGAAATGTATATTGTCGCCTATTCAGATACAGATACAGATTAACAGAGTTGGGAGGGACCAACCTACACCCAGCAGACCCTACACCATTTTTGACAGATGGCAGTCCAGTCTCTTCTTGAAAGCTTCCAGTGATGAAGCTCCCACAACTTCTGAAGGCAAGCTGTTCCATTGGTTGATTGTTCTCACTGTCAGAAAATTTCCCCTTATTTCCAGGTTGAAATAACGTCATTCAGTTTCCATACATTATTTCTTTTCCGGCCTTCAGGTGCTTTGGAAAATAGCTTGACCCCCTCCTGTCTGTGGCAGCCCCTCAAATATTGGAACACTGTTATCATGTCTCCCCTGGTCCTTCTCTTCACTAGACTAGCAATGCCCAGTTCCTGTAACCGTTCTTCATATGTTTTAGTCTCCAGTCCCCTAATCATCCTGGTTGCTCCCCTCTGAACTTTTTCTAGAGCCACAACTTCTTTTTTATAGTTTGGTGACCAAAACTGGATGCAATACTTTAGCTCAGATCTTACTAAGGCTTTATAGAGTAGTATTAGTACCTCACTTAATCTTAATCGAATCCCTCTGTTAATGCAACAGGATTGCATTGGCTTTTTTGGCTGCCACCACATACTGTTGCTTCATTGATTGTCCATTAAGACTCCAAGATCTCTCTCACAGTTACTACTATTAAGCCTGGTTTCACCCAGCCTATATGTGTACTTTTGATTTTTCTGTCAATCTTTTTAACACATACTTCGGCTCAGTCTTTGTAAACAACAACAACTCATGCCCAGTATTTCCTAGTTGTACCACAAATAATTACAGCAATCTAATACATATCGATTTTACAGAAGACAACGTTGAAAAGGCACTACATAGTCTAAAACCATCTCTATTTGTTGGCCCTGATGGACTATGTGCCTACTTCTTAAAAAAGCGTCCCACTGCCTTAACAGAATCCCTAAGCACAATCTTTGAAAAATCGTTCAGGACCAGCTCCTTGCCCAATCTATGGTCACTAACCACGGTCATCCCTAACTTCAAAAAGGGAGACTCCAGCCTAGTTAAAAATTACAGACCAATCTCTTTATGTTGCATCACCTGCAAAGTCATGGAATCAATCATCAACCAATCCATTACCCTCCACTTAGAGACAAACAACCTACTGTCTAACGAACAATTTGGTTTCAGAAAAAAATTATCCTGTAATCTGCAACTCCTACACTGCAAAAACATATGGATTACACAATTCAATCAGGGCAAAGCAATAGACACAATTTACATAAACTTCTGTAAAGCTTTTAATTCAGTGGTACACAACAAATTACTTCTAAAACTAAAATCCTATGGCATTTCTGGACTCCTACATAATGGATAGCTGCATTCCTGTCAAACAGGCAACAAGTGGTCAAAATAGCTCTATCAAATCCTGTACCTGTTAACAGTGGTGTCTCCCAAGGCAGCGTTTTAGGGCCAATACTCTTTATACTTTACATAAATGACCTTTGCAATCATATTAAAAGCAACTGTGTTCTCTTTGCTGATGATGTAAAACTATTCAACACCATCGACAATACTGCTACTCTTCAAAAAGATCTTGACTATATGTCAGAATGTTCAAACAAGTGGCAATTTCAAATCTCAGCCAACAAATGCTCTATCTTACACATTGGCAAAAAAAAAATCAGAACATAAAATACAGCTGGATGGACACGACCTTTTAGATAATCCTCACTCTGTCAAGGACCTTGGAGTACTCATCTCTAATGATCTAAGTGCCAGAGCCCACTGTAACAACATTGCCAAAAAGGCATTAAGAGTCGTTAACCTAATCTTGCATAGCTTTTTCTCTGGTAATATTGTACTCCTAACTAGAGCATACAAAACATTTGCTAGACCAATTCTCAAATACAGCTCATCTGTCTGGAACCTGCACTGCAATCAGACATTAATACAATTGAGAGAGTCCAGGGATATTTCACAAGAAGAGTCCTCCACTCCTCTGTTTGCAACACAATACCTTATGCCACCAGACTTGAAATTTTGGGCTTAGACAATTTAGAACTACACCGCCTTCAGTCTGACCTAAGTGTAGTACATAAAATTATCTGCTACAATCTCTTACCTATCAATGACTACTTCAGCTTCAACCACAACAATACACAAGCACACAATAGCTATAAACTTAAAGTGAACCGTTCCAAACTCAATTGCAGAAAATATGACATCAGCAAGAGAGTGGTCAATGCCTGGAATGCACTACCTGACTATGTGATTTCTTCCCCAAACCTCCAAAACTTTAACCTTAAACTGTCTACTGTTGACCTCATCCCATTCCTAAGAGGTCTGTAAGTGTATAAGGCCACCAACATGCCTAAGTGTATAAGGCCACCAACATGCCTACAACATGTCCCCTTTTTATTTGTAACCATCTCATGTATTCATAAGCATGTTTATACATTTCATGTATTTAAAATCATTTTTATACTCTTATCTGTAATCTTATATATGCTTGACAAAATAAATAATTATAAATAAATAATAAAAAATAAGATAGGGCACATTGTTCAAGTCTGTGAAGATCCATTTGCATCTTGAGCCTATCATCTAGAGCAGTGATTGCTAACCTTTTTGCCATCGCGTGCCAGGAGGGAGGGTTTTTCACGCGTGCATATGCTCACACCCATAATTCTATGCGTCCCCCCTGCGTATGTGCACGCAACCCCCCCCCCCGCTCCTGGCACACAATGGCCTGGTAGGTCCATTTTTCTTTCTTGCCTGGCTCCAGATCCTCTCTATGCATCTGGGAAGGGTGAAAACAGCCTTTCCCACTCCCTCGGAGGCCCTCCGGAGGCCTGAAAGGGCCCATTTCCCAACTCCCGGTGGGACAGGAAGTGATGTTTTTTGCTGTCCCCAGCCTCCAAAGCCTCTCTAGGAATCTCTGAAGGTTGGGGACAGCAAAAAAGTCACTTCCTGTCTCACCGGGAGTTGGGAAATGGGCCCTTTCAGGCCTCCAGAGGGACTCTGTGGGAGTGGCAAAGACTGTTTTCGCCCTTCCCAGATGCATAGAGAGGATCTGGAGCCAGGTAAGAAAGAAAAATGGGCCTCCCCCTCCAGGCCCTCTGGAGGCAGGAACAGTCTGTTTCCCTACTTCTGGTGGGCCCAGAAGGCCTGAAGATCAGCTGGCTGGTGCATGCATGTGTGCCAGAGCTGAGCTAGCATGCCCACTGATATGGCTATGCATGCCACCAGTGGCACACGTGCCATAGGTTCGCCATCATGGATCTAGGGTGTTGGCTATTCTTGCCAGTTTAGTATCATTTGCAAATTTGGCAAGTCCCCCTTCTATTCCCTCATCTAAGTCATTTATGAAGATATTGAAGGTACTGGGCCTAGGACAGAATCTTGTGATATCTCACTGCTTACTTCTCTCCATGTACATGTAGTACCAGTAGCTCTGCATTCCCTAGCCCCACTGGCAGAATCAGGTCTTCAGCACTTTCTGAAAGAGTATTAGAGTAGGTGCCATTCTAATCTCTGGGGGAATGATGTCCCAGAGAGAGGGAGCCATCACAGAGAAGGCCCTTCTTCTGGGTCCCACCAGGTGTAGGGGATGGGACCCACAACATTCCTTGCCTCCCCACTCTGGGGGATCAGGTAGATGTGACTGGCAAGAGATGGTCCTTCAGATAACCTGGTCCCAAGCCATGAAGAGCTCTAAAGGTGACAACCAGCACCTTGAATTGCACCTGGAAGCAAAGTGGCAACCAATACAGCTCCTGCAGGAGAGATGATACATGTGCACACTGAGGTCTGTACAAAACAATGCGGGCTGCTGCATTTTTCACCAATTGTAGCTTCTGGATGCTCTTCAAGGGTAGCCCCATATAAAGCACATTGCTATAGTCATTTCAAGGAAGTGACTGGGGCAGGTGTTAACAACGCAGAGCTCTGGAGCTGCATGCAGCTCTTTCAGACCTCTGCTTCTGCTGTGGCTCCTGCCACTGCTGCTGCCACCGCCTCAATGGCCTGCCCACTATGTGCAGCACAGTGAAAGTTAGCGCACTTTACAATGGGAAAACTGGGTCCCCTACTCCTCCTGGAACCCATTATGACTCGAAGCCACAATGTGACCCTCCCCACTCACCCCTGAAAACAACCATGGCATTGGCTGTGCCACAATGGGGGATGGGCCAGTGCCTTGGGACAGAGAGCAGGTTGATGTCCAATATCAACCAAGGCCAGAAATAGCTACCCACCATTTCCAGCTGCAGTCAGGGGGAGAAAGAGAGAGAGAGGGAGGGAGGGGAGAGAGAGGGGGGGAGGGAGAGAGAGAGAGAGAGAGATTCTGCTCGATTTGGCTCCATCTGCCCCCCTCTCTCTGCCTTTGCCCAGTTTTGCAAGGATTCAGGGGACAGTGCCTTGGTGATGGGGGGGGGGGGCAGGTGTCATCCTGTCCTTTGCATGACAAACTTCTTCAGGTGTGCCTGGGGACTATATTTTCTGGCCACTTTGGACCGAGTTGCAGAATGCGTATGCGTGCCTGTGTGAATGTGCTGCTGCTTGGGATAATGCTTCTCTGAAGTGCATGCGGTGATCTAAGGTGGCAACCTCATGGCACTGTGATGTAACAGCCTGGCAGTCACCCCTTTTGCAATGCAAGGTTTATTTTTGTATCTTTCCAGAGACAGAGAGAGCATGGCCAAATTTCCTTACAGTTATTCCCTGGGTGTGTTGATTGGGAAGTGGGGGTGGGGAATGGGAGAGGAGGAGGGTGGGAGAGGGGAGAGGGAGAGAGAGAGAGAAAGAAAAAGAGACAGAGACACACAGAAAGAGAGACAGAGAGGGGGAAAAGAGAGGAAGGAAAAGAGAGGGAGAGAAAGAGAGAGAGGGAAGGAAAGAGAGAGGGAGAGGGTGGGAAAGAGAGAGAGAGACAAACACACAGAGAGAAAGTGTGTGTGTGTGTGTGTGTGTGTAGGGAAAGAAAGACAGAGAGAGACAGAGAGAGAGTAATGTGACTGGTGGGAGTGAGTGATGCCGAGTTGGCCACAGCCATCTAGGTTTTGTGGCTCCCTGTGGTTTCTTTTCTATGGGAAACAGGTCCAAATGGCTCTTTGAGTGTTTAAGGTTTCAGATCCCTGGACTAGGGCATGAGTCACCGTGAGTAATTCGTAATGATCTAATAGCTCCTTTTCAACAATAATCCTACATAATACAACAGAACAGAAATCTAACAATTATATATTGTAAGAGGCTTTCTGAAATAAAAGCAAAAATATTTTGGCACAAAGAGACTGGGTAGATTTTTCCATGTAGGAAATTGCAGAGTTGCAACCATTGATTCTAAAATTTTAAAAACTGGTATGCCTATCTTAAATGATGATTTTTCAAGTGTGAGTTCCCTCTCCTAGGTTTTGGAATTCTTGACTCAAGTACACAGTTTAATTTCTCTAAAATCTAGGCTTTGCTGGACTTTGAATAGGAAGACAAAATGGTATGCATTATCTATATGATCTTAAAGTTGTATATCTTTTTCAGGGCTTTTCAGATTTGCAGACTGGTGTTACATAAATCCTCCTGTCTATTTTGAAGCCCTGTTCTTCCTTTGAATCAAAAGCACCGCAGTTCTTTCAGTGAGCCCATCAGTTTAGAATACATAGACTACCAGTTACATATAGTCAAGTGGCCATCAGGTTAGGCAATTGACATATCATTGGTTCAGCTTTTCTTGGCTGCAATTAGCTTTGAAGAGGCTGCAGATCTATCTCAAGTAGAGTTACTATATTTAAACTTTCTAAAAAGAGAGTACAGAAGAAGTAATTGTTTTTTCTAAGATGCCCTTCAATATGTATTTATACATTTAAGAGAGCAGACATAGGAGCTTCATTTTTTCTATATGCCACAATTAGAACTAGGTCTTATCAGTTACACTCCAGTATAGTTACATGCATTCATATTCCTTGCTGGTGCTTTCTAAATTGATAGCAAATTCAGTAAGACTGAAGAAAGGAAAATCCTAGATTGAGGAGTCATGGTGGCAAAACAAACAAACAAAAAGCCAACAATGCCAAACCATATGAGGGTTGCATTGTAACCCTGGAGCTGACAGTGGAGACCCTGTGAAAAGGAGTAACCGTACAAAGGCAGAGGAGAGGGACCAAAGAAAATGAATGAAATCAGAAGACTAACATCCTCAGGTGGGATGGGGATGGGGGAGAGGCATAAAAATGAGAGATTGGGATGGCACCAGAAGTGGGATAGGGGAAAATGGGGTACTCAGAAGATGAATCAGCCTAGATATATTAGTAAATATTATCTTCCTAGTCAGATGAGGCATTTTGAAGCTAAAACCATCCTTGTCTGAGAAATATCCAAATCTATAGTAACTATAGCAAGAAAAAAAACTTTCTGCAATGAAATATTTTTCCAAGCTTCTTCCAATATCATAAATTGCCTATTTCCCATGCAGGTGAAAGAATTTAAAAGTAGTATCATTGCAATGTGCAGGCTACATCTCTGGATTATATTTTCTGCTCTTAGAAAACTCCCCATGACTCTGTTGTATAAAGTTCTACAATGGAAACTGTCAATAGTAGAATAGTAGTTTATTTGTGATATGTATAGACTGCTCCAATCTTTCTAAAGTCTAGATCCGTGATGGCGAACCTATGGCATGGGTGCCACAGGTGGCACGCGGAGCCATATCAGTGGGCACGCGAGCTCAGCTCCGGCACGCATGCATGTGCCACCCAGCTGATTTTCAGGCCTTCTGGGCCCACCAGAAGTCAGGAAACACACTGTTTCTGGCCTCCAGAGGGCCTCTGGGGGGGTGGGGAAGGCTGTTTTTGCCCTCCCCAGGCTCCTAGAAAGGCTCTGGAGCCTGAGGAGAGCAAAAAATGGGCCTACCGGACCCACCGTGCCATCTCATGCCAAAAGTAGGGGGAGCATGGGGGGGGCGGGGCGCATAGAATTATGGATGTGGGCACGCATGCGTGTGACCCCACCGTGTTCCCCCCACTTTTGGCACATGATGGCAAAAAGGTTAGCCATCACTGGTCTAGATGGTCTAGAACACCTGTAATAAAATAAGAATAATGCAATAATATACAGTAAAAACAATGTATAATTATAATAAAAATGATACTTACGGATCTTGATGACTTCAAAATCAACCCTGCAAGACACTGAAGAAAAAGAAAGGATTTTTAAAAGGTCGTAAGAGTTTGATCCTCCCTCCTCTTGACGGATAAGCTGTTCAGAGGAAGACAGCATTTGCAGAAACTAGGTTCTCAGAAAGCAGACAACAGGAGAAAGAGACACAGAACAGTCCCACTTTGATCTTGATTTTTTGAAAGAGGACAGTGAAGGATCATTTCTCTAAAGTAGCATTTTTGGAATGCCTATTTCTTGGCTTGGCTTATCTCAAAGGCTAATAGCTCTACTAATTATACCTGCCTTTGGGCACCTCTGATCTTCTTGTAGACAGAATTGGTATTCTCTGAATAGAGATAGAATTGCATTGGGAGATAGATTAATTCAAGTCCTAAGCCATTAAGGATTTGCTGAATGATCAAATGAATGATCACTATCTACCCTATAGTGTCTCCACCTGCAAAATCTGTATAGACAATAGAAACAGCTAGTGCAGAAATTACTGTGCCAGGTCCTTGATCCCTACATTCTTTTGTCCTTATACAAGCTTTGCACTTAGCTTCCAAGCAAATAATTTCCAAGAACTGTTCTATTTAGGAATCCAGAATATAATTATTCTTGGTTGAACATGTGAAAGGATTTACAATTATTTGAATCAAGATTGGTGTTCATTTCTTTAGGGAGTCATCACTTGGGGCAGAATCAAGTCATTCATTTTCTAGACTAAATTTCTGAACTGGACATTTTCTAGATAAGTACTTTATCTTGAAAGTTGCATGTGCATAATGTGTGGAATTTATCAAGGTTTAAACTAGTTCTGATTTTTCCTCCTGTTGTTTCCAAAAGCAAGATATTATCTCAGAACTTCTTTATTTTGCAACTTGAATTTTTTTGCTGAAAATTAGTAAACCTGTCAAAGGAAAGTCATTATAAATCTGAGATGGGCCTTGTATGATGCTGAGATGGGCCTTGTATGACGCTGGTCTCATTCTTCCTGTTATATTCTTATGCTGTGCTGTACAATGTAGAAACAGGCATAGAAGACCTGAGTATCCTTTTCCTCTTTATCACAGCTTAGTAACTTTCAGCCACATAATTTCATTCTTCATGCTACATATAACATATAACCAGATACAGTGTTCTCAAGTGAAGAATCTCAAACCACAGCCTAGCACAAATATCAGAGTGTTTTCTTTACTAATAAATACCCATTTATCAGAAAGGAAAAAAATTAAGGTGTTGATAGGCCAAGATGTCACAATGGGAAGTCCCAAACCAGCCATGATAAACCCTTCATTCTCCTTAATAAATATTAAGATGTTAAAGATCTTCTACCTGAACATTGGTGATGAATGAAGATGGCATTTAATTTTGCTTTATGAGGGGCAATGAGAATAAAGTAAACTAAAATTAAATAGTTTTATTTTATTGGTCTTAAGAATTGATAGAGATTAGACAAGAAAAACTCACATATTTTAAATATGTGACATATTCTATTATGCATGGCCAGGTTGAAAGAAGGAAAAGAGGGAACAGACAATGATTAAAAGAAGATGGAAGGGATCAAACAAATTTCTGGAATATCCATGAAATAGCTAGCTTTTTTTGGATGATACAGAAAATAATAACTTTTATGAATTTTAGAGAGACTTTTCCCTCCACTTCATTATATAGGGCAAGACAGATAAATGTGCTTCATAGTCAGAGGCAACACTATCTGCTTGCACATTATTCAAGGAATTGCTTGAAATTTGTGGACTGAGAACCTCTGCAAATTTTGGTTAGAATCTAGCTGGGTTCTGTGGAAATGAATTAGGGACTCTTAATTGTTTTTAATGAAGCAGTTGCTAGAAGGTGTATTGTTGAATTTATCAAGTGTAAAAAATGGAGCAATCATTTGGAAGTTCAACTATCTGTTTTCTCTCAAAAAGGACATAACACTAATGTTACCTATCTCAGCATCCTTTTTAAATTTTCTTTCATCCTTTTTTAATTTTCTTAAAAAAGAGGTGAGTTTCCAATGAAGTGAGTTATACAATAAGTTCCCTATGTGTTTAAGCTAGCATGATTTAATGAAAGTTTTCACAATCCCTCAAAAAGTACTTCTTTGCTTGGAAATTTTTAAATTACTCAGTATTCAAATTTTTAAAAAAATTCTTATTAAATGCAAGAATTGCTGTTACTCCATTTCTTCTTGAATCTCATTGGAGAATTTAGTTACATAACAGCCATTCTGTGCAAATTGTACACATTTCATTCAGTTGTAGGAGGTAAAGGGCATTTTGTCTATGAAATCAACTATAAAATATTTTGAATGGAACAACCAATATGACTTGCACATTTCAATTTACCTTTGTTGTATGAAAAAGTGTAAACCTTTAGAATATGGTTAATTCATTTTGAGGCAGTTTAATCTGCTGTTTGCACCAGAAAAATTGTGTCTGTTGATAACAGTTAGAGTTTCTAATCTCAGGGCTATTCACACAAACAATTTTACAACAACAACTGTAATAATTTATAATTTAATTTATGAAGACTTATTTGAATTCTTCCCAAAAAATCACTAAGGTATAGATTAGGCAGGGAGGGAAAGGATCATAACAAGGAAGGGAGAAAAGGGACAATCATAGAAGTCACATTCCAGTACAGTACAATCATAGATGTCACATTCCAGTACAAGCTAATGAACCTCGCGCTTAAGCCCACTCAACACTGAACATTTTAAAATAAGAATCTAAATGATCTGCTAGAACTTTAAAATTTTAAACTAGACAATTTTGAACTGCTATAGAACATTAAATCCTTAAACTAGACATTCTTTAACTGCTAGAACTTTAAACTTTTAGTTATACTTTCCCCTCCAAATTTGAAATTTTAAATGATCTGTCAGAATATCTGCATTCCAAATTGGACATTTTTCCCTTTTAAAAATCTGTGGTAAAACCGTCTACACTTTCAAATCCACTCATGGAAGAAGAAACTGATACTATTGTAATCTGCAGAACATGTTCCATGTATACACTTATACCCAAACTATAAATGTAAACTAATCAAGTTACTAAAAGAAAAAGTAAAGGCTCTAGAGGAAAATCTAACCACTGTGAAACTCAACCTACAAAATGAGAAACCCCAAACTTTGCAAAAGAATGTTCCCAAATTGAACTTAATAATGATCAAACAACTTCTAAAAGAATTGACCCCTTAGAAGAAGAAGAAGACATATGGAAACATGTCACTCATAGAAAAAAACCACAAACCTAGTACAAAACCCCTGTCCAAACCAACTCATTCTGATGCAGCCTCACTGGTGCCAAGTAATTTCATGGACCCTCACTAGAAGAAAACATGCAGACACATAGAAAAGGAACACCATCATGTCCCTTAAAAAGTAGCACCATCAAATGCTTCTGTGATAGATAGAAAAATACTACTTGTATTTTGTTTTTGTGTTTTGCGTTTTGCGTTTTGCGTTTTGCGTTTTGCGTTTTGCGTTTTGCGTTTTGCGTTTTGCGTTTTGCGTTTTGCATTTTGCGTTTTTGTTTCTTGATTTCTTTTGCTATTGTGTGTTTGGTTTTAAAATGTAAAATACTCAATAAAAAATATTTTTTTTAAAAAAATAAAAAATACCTCAAACCTAGTGGTGAAATGTAAAATTTGTTGCTACTGGTTCTGGGCATGGCTTGATAGGGGGTGGCATCAACTTTTTAAAAAACCTTTTTAAAGCATTTTTTTTACTACTGTTTCGGGTGAATAGGTAGTAAAAAAACTCTTTAAAAAACTAAAAAAAGGTTCCAATGATCACAGCTGTGCCGTGTGATCATCAGAACCTTTAAAAAAAACCTTTTTAAAAGCATTTTTTTTACTATCTATTCACCGGAACCGGTAGTAAAAAAATGCTTTAAAAAGAAAAAAAAAGGTTCTGATGATTGCACAGCACAGCTGAGATCATCAGAACCTTTTAAAAAGCATTTTTAACTACCTACTCGTCAGAACTGGTAGTAAAAGAATGCTTTAAAAAAGGGGGGGAAAGGTTCTGACGATCACACGGCACAGCTGTGATCATTAGGATCGTTTTAAAAGAATTTTTTACTACCTATTCAATGGAACCAGTAGTAAAAAAATGCTTTAAAAAAGAAAAAATCCACGTAATCATTGGAACCTTTTACTTACTTTTTTAAAGCATTCTTTTACTACCAGTTCACCTGAACTGGTAGTTTTTATCACTACTGGTTCGGCTGAACCAGAGTGAACCGGTAGCATTTCACCCCTGCCAAAACCTCCCTAGGAAAAAAAAAGGTGATAGGAGATTCAATTCTCAAGGGAACAGAACCAGCCATCTGTAGACTAGACAGAAAGTCTAAAGAGGTATGTTTTCTTCCTAGGCCTAGAGGTAAAATCAAAGATGTGGCTGACTCTGTAACCAAAATAATAAAACCCACAGACTACTACCCCTTTCTACTACTACATGTAGGGACGAATGACACAAAAAAGGACTTGGAAACAATATTGAGTTATTGCAAGCAGCTAGGCAAGAAAGTCAAGGACTTAGGTGCACAAGTAGTTTTTTTCATCTGTACTGTCAATGAAAGGACAACATCTGGTAAGAGAACAAAGAATTCTAAAAGTGAACCACTGGCTAAAGGGTTGGTATTGCCAAAACAACTTTGGGTTCCTGGACCATGGCCTATATTATTTCCATGACAGGCTTCTAGCAAGGGATGGGTTGCACCTCACAAAGACTGGAAAGAATGTTTTTGGAAAACAACTGGCTCAACTTATCAGGAGGGCTTTAAACTAAAATTGAGGGGGGAGGGCGATCAATCTTTAGGATCTCCAGAACCTAATTCTGAGCAAAACCCCTAGATAACAAGTCAAATAATGAAGTAAGGAAGGATGGGAAGGAAGACAAACTCAATTCTTAAAAAGGAGACATAGGAAGCATACCCAAAGTCAGACATAAAGATCTCAAGTGCCTATACACAAATGCACAAAGTCTGGGGAACAAACAGGGTGAACTTGAACTATTAATACATGAAGGTAGATATGATATAGTTGAAATAACAGAACTTGAAACCCATCACTGGAACATACTGATAGAAGGATACAAACTCTTCTAAAAAAACCCCAGACCCCATAAAAGAGGAGGTGGAGTTGCATTGTATGTAAAGCACCACTATATTGCTACAGAAATGCATGAAACCAAAGATGAAAATTTCCTAGAATGCATATGGGCCAACATAAAAGAAAAAAAGAATGACATGGCCAAAGGTGTATACTATAGCCCACCCAATCAAGCAGAAAAAAATAGATATCCTTTTTGCCAACCAACTAACAAATATATGTAGGAAACACACTACAAAAGTAATGGGGGACTTCAATTACACTGATATCAATTGGAAAATTAATTCTGTACCAAGTGACAAATCAAATAGTGTGGACATAATATACTTAGACTTCAGCAAGGCATTCAACAAAGAAGACCACAACTTACTTCTTGGTAAGCTAGAAAAAAGATAGCTTCACTATCAGGTGGATTTGTAACTGGCTGACAAACTGTACTCAACAAGTAGCCCTTAATGGGTCTAGGTCAACATGGAGGGAAATAAGCACAAGGTTCTGTCTTAGGCTCAGTACTCTTCAATATCTCCATAAACAACTTAGATTAGGAAATAGAAGGGGAATTTACCAAATTTGCAGATGATACTAAACTGGCAGGAATAGCTAACACCCTAGAAGATAGGCTCAAGATTCAAACTGGGCCCTATCTAATAAAATGAAATTCAATGTAGAGAAAAATAAAGTCTTACACATAGGCAAGAAAAACCAGAAGTATACATATAGACTGGGTGAAACCAGGCTTAATAGCAGTAACTGTGAGAGGGATCTTGGAGCCCTAGTGGACAACCAGCTAAATATGAGCCAACAATGTGCATTAGCAGCCAAAAAAAGGCCAATGCAATCCTAAATTGCATTAACAGAGGGATACAATTAAGATCAAGTGAGGTACTAATACTGCTCTATAAAGCCTTAGTAAGACCACACCTAGAATACTGCATCCAGTTTTGGTCATCCCACTATAAAAAAGATGTTGGGACTCTAGAAAAAGTTCAGAGAAGAGCAACCAGGATGATTAGGGGACTGCAGACCAAAACATATGAAGAATGGTTACAGGAACTGGGCATAGCTAGTTTAGTGGAGAGAAGGTCCAGGGGAGATATCATAGCAGTGTTCCAATATTTGAGGGGCTACCACAGGAGGAAGTGGTCAAGCTAATTTCCAAAGCACCTGAAGGCAGTCAAGGAATAATGGATGGAAACTGATCAAGGAGAGGTTCAACCTAGAAATAAGGAGAAATTTTCTGACAGTGAGAACAATCAACCAATGGAACAGTTTGCCTTGGAAGTTGTGGGAGCTTCATCATTGGAGGCTTTCAAGAAGAGATTGGACTGCGATTTGTCAGAAATGGTGTAGGGTCTCCTGCTTTGGCAGAGGGTTGGACTAGATGACCTACAAGGTCCCTTTCAACACTGTTAATTTGTAAGGTCTGTAAGTTTAAATATACTTGATTTCAAACTTATACAATTGACATCTTATTCTGCAAATGGAAATAAATTTAACTGAGCTCAAAGGAATTTGTAGCCATAAGGTTCAGTCTAATAATTGTGAAGCAAATTTCCATGAAAGTAAAGTTTTCAGTAGAGAAGCATTCAAATGTATTGAAGATTTCATTTGCTACAGTATGTTCCCCAGAACTCATTTATCTGTGCTTTGGGTAATACTTTGAAAATATATGTTTTAAAGGTATTCTAAGCCATTATGAGGGGGAAACATACTTTAAATATTGGCTTCATTTCATAATAATTACTCTCTGTTTTTCAAACTGGACAACTTCATTTCAGCCTCTCTGAATTTCAACTTGTGCATGTGTGTCTATATATATATATCTATACATAAATATACCCAAGAGAAATGCCCTACAATAGTTATTATTGATTTAGTTAAATTAGTTCATGGGAGAAGTTGTTGATATAGGCAATTTTGGTGAATACGTATATTTGGTTTGAATCTAATGGGTGTTAATTCAGACCATCAACTAAAGAAGCATTGGAGAAAGCCAAAAGCATTCCTTTTTAAACTGTCAATGTCTCAGGCAGTTAATTAATTTTTTTTAAAAAGTGAGATAATTGGAATGAAAGAATGATAAATAGTTATGTTCATTATTATTGTATTGAATTATATATATTTAAATTACTGCTGATGAAAGCACAGGAACAAATCAGAAAGCCCCTTTTCAGTTCTTAAGTGTTGATAAGCAAATATTGAAAAATATGATCCTTCAAGTTTATATTGCTCCTTGTACTTGCCTCTTCTTCAAAAACAAATTATACTTGGAAAAAAAGAATAAATCATTTATCTCAAATAGGTCATTGACTCTCACTACGTTTTTGGTTATGTTACATAAATGTTTCTGACCACCTTACCTCACATATACAGTATTTGCTAGGAAGATCAGGAGAAGATGGAAACTCTCTCTTGTTGATTCAGGCTATGAAAGCTGTTTATTCTTTATGCATTTTTCAAGGTCAAATGAAACCATAAACCTGGCACTCTTATAGTTAAATTAATAGTAACAAATAAGACCAACATTTTTTTCCTACTGTTGGAAGAAATATCCAGGTCCAGTGTCAAGCCAGGTGAAAGGCACTGGAGACAAAATAGAGGCTGTAGGGTGATTGGAAAGAGGGTCCATTTATTGATGAACAGATGTTTGTGGTTCTGGTGCAGCTGACAAAATGGAGTTGAGAATGGGTGGTTTTTATACCTTCTTTGGGCTTTGTATTTGAGCCTTGTATTTGAGCTTCCAGCCAATAGAATACAGGAACATGTATTCTATTGGCTGTTGTCAGGTTCCTAGGGGGACATGTAGGGGTTATGTAGGGGTCATAGCTGGCTCTATAGGCAAAAGAGGAAGTGCAAATCCTGAGCTCCCAAGTTTGGGGTGATGCAGTGAAGGGGCTTGTGTTCTGAAAGGGTGTTGGGGAATTCCTATTGTGGCTTAATGGCTTTTCTTGTGTTGGATTTTGGGTGATGGCTGCTTCTAATCCTACCATTCTGCCTTTGTTTCAAAATATCCTGTCTTTTTTTTAAAGTTTTTTTTTTAATTACAAAGATAAACATTCCACCTTTCCTTATGTAGTGTGTCGTCTGGGTACAAACATCTCTGTGCTACATCGTTTCTTATTTGTCACATCTTTCACATTCACATTATTTCTCTAAGCTTAACATTATAATACATTAAACATTTAAACATTATAAAACTCTCCATTTTCTTCTTAGTATTTTCTACTAATAATACCATATTAACATTAACTATCATTATTTTCTTCATACAGATACTAACGGTTTTCATCTTATTTGTATCTCTATCTTAATATATTTTCTATTTATTCTATAGTCTTCTTCATTTCCAAACTCCATTTTTATTCTCCAACCATTGATAAAACACTTCCCGTATCATATAATATTCAGTTTGCTCTTTCTCCTTAATTGCTAATTTTAATCTGTTCATTTCTGCATATTCTAATATTTTCCTTATCACCTTCTCTTCAGTGGGAATCTATCCACTTTTTCAATGTTGTGCAAATACAATTCTAGCTGCGGTTAATACATGAATGATTAAATATACATTCTCTTTATTACTGTAAATTTCAGGTAAAATTCCTAGCAGAAATATTTCTGGTTTCAACTCAATACGTTGTTGTATCATCTCTTTCAACCATATCTTAATTTTTTCCAATACTTCTTTGCTTCTCCACATGTCCATGTATGATAATAAGATTCAGGTATTTGGTGACACTTCCAACATTTAGCTGATTTATCTTTAAATATCTTTGCCAGCCTTGCCGGTGGTAAATGCCATCTGTAAAACATCTTATACAAATTATCTTTATATGCAGTTGACATTGTTAATTTATAATTCCTATCCCACAATTTCTTCCATTTATCTAATTCTATCATATAACCAAAGTTTTTCGCCCATACTATCATTGTCTCTTTTACTTGTTCCTCTTCATAATTATATACCCAATAAGTAATTATACAGTTTCTTTATTAACCTTTCTTCTGTTCCTGTTAAGATTTTATCTAACTCCATTAATTCTTTGTAAAAACCCTGTAATTTAACATCTTTCTCATATCTAGACTGTATCTGCACATGTAAATACCATGTTATATCGATCCCTTGCTCACTCATTTCTTCTTTCATTTTAAATCCCCCTTCTTAATTTAAAATATCTTTATATCTGACAATATTTCCTATATTAATAATATTTGGGTGAATCAATGCTTCCATTGTTGAAAGCCAAACTGGTATCCTCAAATAATGTTCTTTAATTTTCGCCCACACCAATAATAATGCATTCCTTATATAATGTCTCTGAAAATATCCATGTATCTTATTTTTCCCATACCATAAAAATGCAGGTCACCCCAGTTGTAAATTGTGTCCTTCCAAGGTCAATAATCTTACATTCCACAATGAAATCCACTCTTTCATCCATGCTAGTACTGCAGCCAGATAATACAATTCCTAGTTTGGTAGTCCAAAGCCTCGTCTACTTCTTATGTCTTGCATCATTTTCAAATTTTTGCTTTTTTCCCTTGCCAAATATACTTATGTATTATTTTATTAAGTTCCTCAAAATATTTATTTTCCAGTTTTATCCAGATTGTCTGAAATAAATACAATAATCTTGGCAATATGCTCATTTTAATTGCAGATTCTTCCACTTTTCCAGATCTACTTGAATTTGCTTCAACAACTTATAATAGTTATCTTCCTTAATTGTTATACATCTTGCTGTCAGCTGGATCCCTAAATATTTAACTTTCTTTGCTGTCTGAATGTCTACACTCTTTACTAATTCTTTTTTTTTTTTTGCTTTTCCATGAGATTTTAAACTAAAATCTTGGTTTTCTCTTTATTTATTTACAAACCTGCCACTTCTCCATATTCTTTTATTCTTAAAAAATTAATTTAGGCCCTGTTTTTAATGGATCTTCTAGAATAAAAGCTAAATCATCTGCAAACGCCTGTAATTTATATTGTTCTTTGTTAACCTCCATGCCTTTTATCTCTGTGCCTTGTCTAATATTTCTATTTAATACTTCCAACATCAGTATAAACAATAATGGAGACAGAGGGCATCCTTGTCTTGTACCTTTCTTAATACTTACTTTCTCAGGCATATCTCCATTTACCATCACTTTTGCAGTTTGTTTATGGTATATTGCCTTGATCATTTTAACAAATATCTCCCCAAAATCCATCTTTTAAAGTTGTGCTAGCATAAATTGCCAATTCACATTGTCAAATGCTTTCTGTGCATCTAAGAAGATCAATGCCATCTGCTTCTCTGGATGTGCTTCATAATACTCCAAGGTGTTCAGAATTATTCTCATGTTATCTTTAATTTGTCTCTTAGGTAAAAATCCATTTTAATCTGGATGTATGTATTGGTTTAAAAGCCGTTTTAGTCTTTCTGCAATTATTGTTGCAAATATTTTATAATCCGCATTTAACAAGCATATTGGTCTGTAATTTTTTATTTGTTGTAAGTCTTCTTTTGGTATAAGGGTAATATATGCTTCCATCCATGTATTTGGTACCTTTGCCTCTAACAACAGTTCATTGAATACTTCCAACATTGGTTTACTCTTGCAATTCTTTATACTGTATAGTTCAGCTGGTAGACCATCCAGTCCAGATGTCTTCCCATTCTTTTGCCTCTTGATTGCTTCTGTTAAATCCATCATAGATATACATTCGTCTAGTGCTGCTTTAACTGTTTCAGGTATTTTAGGTATGTCCGCTTTTTCCAAGTATTGTTTTATTTTCTCTTCTGATAGTGACTCTTGTTCATATAGCTTCTTATAATAGTTTTGAATCACTTTCTTTTTGTCTTCATTTTGGTAGTGAATTTCTCCTTCATTGTCCATTAATTTGTCTACAATTTCTTTTCTCTGTCTCTTTTTAACTTATACGCCAGCCATCTTCCTGGTTTGCTAGCATTTTCAAAAAAGTTTTGTTTGACACTTTTAATTTTCTGTGCTAATTCTTCTTTGTCCATTAAGCCAGTACTGAGTTCCACTTACCTTCACTACTGAATCAGAACTGTGAACATGTGTGTGCGTGTGCTCACTTTGCTTGCTTGTGGGGCTTCTGCGCATGCACAAAGTGCCCATGATGATGTGCGGGCAGGTGGGCGGAGCCTCACACCGTGGCCACTATTGGTTCACCTGAACCGGGGTGAACTGGTAGAAACCCACCACTGCATTAAGCTCATTTTATGTTTCATGAAGTCCATTTGGTTCTTTATTTCCTTTTTTTTGTGAATCATTTTGTAATTTTGTCTCTAATGTCTTATATTCTTCTTCTAATATTCTTTGATTTTGTTTCTTCTTTTTATTCTGCTTTCCTCTGTATGTTATAACTAATCCTCTAATATATGCTTTAGCTGTATCCCATACATTTTGTAATGATGTTTCTTCTTTTCTATTCTCTTTGAAGAAAAAAATCTAGTTCTCTTCCCATAAATTGAATACATTCCTTTTCTTTTAATATTTCTTGATTCAATGTCCATCTCAATGCACTTTTTTGTTCTTTCCATATAATTTTTATTGGGTTATGATCTGCCCAATTGCTTGTTTCAATACTTATTTCTTATACATTAGCTTTCAGTTCTGCTATCATCCATATCATATCTATTCTTGACTAAGATGTATGTCTGTTTGAGTAAAATGAATATTGGTTTTCTTCGGGATGCATTTCTCGCCAAACATCTTGAATAGCTAATTCTTCTGCCATTCTTGAGAAAGCTTTGGGAAGTGTTTTCCTTGCTTTTTTATTTACTATTCTAGTTTTATAGTTAATTTCTGCATCCACAATTGCATTAAAATCTCCCAGAATACAAATGTATTCATACTCCAGTTTTGTTATTTTATTATGAAGTTTTCTATAAAAATCCTCTTGGTTGACGTTTGGTGCATATTGTATATTGCTACCAAAAGTATCAGTTTGTTATTCATCATTATTTCCACCATCAAAATTCTCCCTTCCTGGCTTCCGGTGGGACCGCCGACATCGCTAGACGCTTCTTTTTGAAGCGCCAACCCAGGAGTCCGTAGAACCACAAGAACAGCGACAATCAGCTGTCTTGCAGTTTGGAAACTTTTCCCCCAGTAAGAGGGAGGAAAGTGAGTAGACGGGTGGGGTAGAGCTCCCTAAGAGCACTGGATTTTACTTATAATCCAGTGCTCGAAGATGAGAGCTCCCCGTTAAGCCTGTCAGCACTCCGGACCCTGGATGTCTCTGCCTATGCAGAGCCAGATGTTGCAGCCATCCCAGCAACCAACTTTAAATAAATATATTTGACTCGAGCTGGTGGAGCACAAGCAGCAAGAACAAAAACAGCAAGTATTTTTTTTCTTAACTCCAAGGATTTACCTTCTCCTAAAAAAATTTCTTTATGGGGAGAAAGAGAAAGCAAGATGGCGTTTGAGTTTCAACGGGGCATGAAGAAGTGAAAGTTAAAAGTAATTATTGATAAAGTCCCTGTTTGAAACCTAAGACTCTATTTTGAAAAGCGGATTAATCAAGGAAAGAAATAACTGTAATAATTGAAGCAGCAATATAAACTACAAACTGCAAGGGTTTTTTTCTTTCTTTCTGATATTCTTTTTTCTTTTCCTGTCCTTTTGGAAGGGAAAGAAGAAGGGGGGCAAGATGGATGGTTAATTAACCCTCATATATGGTCTGATTTTGAAGAAGCTCTGAACTCAATTACCTCTGCTCTGCTGGAAAAAATTGATACTTTTTTTCAAGCTTTTCAAGCTGGAAACAATGAAACAGATGTAAATACTGAGTTGCAATCTAGTAGTGAGGTGTTGAATGAAGAGCTGGGAGAAAAAAAATAGAACAGCCTACAGTGTTTTTGGAAAGTAAAATGGAGGCTTTGCAGAATAAGAGCTGTTGAGAGCTGTTGAGATTTTGGCTACAAATTTTTTTTTTATTGAAAAAGTTTTACAAATACAAATTTTCCCCCTTTCCCCCCCCATCCTTACCCAACATTATAAAATACATATAGAGAAAATATATAATTCCCTCCCAGTCCCACCCTAACCCTCCCCCTCCACCCTTTTCCCTCCCCCCTTGACTTCCATTATATGCAATACTAGTATTCCCAA
>WNWU01013517.1:1259485-1388935 GCA_012654045.1 Ptyas mucosa
TTAAAACATTTTGCATAACCCACCAAATTTTTATCCAAAAAGCCCTCACCTTTTTGCAAGTCCACCATATATGATAATATGTAGCATCTAAACAATCACATCTCCAACATTTTGGCTGCACATTAGGGTACATACAAGACAATTTCTTGGGGTCTAAATGCCATCTATAAAACATTTTATAAAAATTTTCTCGTAAATTTTGTGATTGTGTAAACTTAACGTTCTGAACCCATATTTTTTCCCATGTTTCCATCATAACTGGTTGAGAGAAATTCTGTGCCCATTTAATCATACAATCTTTAACTAACTCATTTTCTGAATCCCTTTCTAACAAAACATTATAAACTCTCTTAATATGCATTGGACCTGTCTGCTTTATCTGTCCAACCAATTCTACTTCATATTCCATTAAACCAGTTTGTTGATCTTCTTTCCATCTCATCTGTAATTGATTGTACTGCAACCAAGTCAAAGATTTCCCTTCTTCCAACAGCATATCCAAAGTCTTCAGTCGCCACCTGCCCTCTTCAAAATAAAGTAACTCTTTATATAAGAAACCCCCGAGTGACTTAATATTTGTATTCCACATGGTATCAGCAAGATCCAGCCAAAACGGAATCTTATAATCCCAATTAGTTCGGTGCTTCCTCCAGACTCTCATCAAGGCATTTCTAAGTAGATGACTATTGAACACTTTATCTACTTTATTGTCATAAAATAGATATGCATGCCATCCCCAAACAAGGTCATGACTTTCTATATTCAACAGTTCAGTCTTAGTTTTCCCAAACCAATCACTTATTTGTATCAATGCAGCTGCTTCATAGTATAATCGAAGGTTTGGAAGTTTAAGACCACCTCTCTCACGAGTATCTTGCATTATTTTCAGTTTAACTCTCGGTTTTTTTTCATTCCAAATAAATTTATTCAGTCCTTTTTGCCATTCTAGCAGTGGTTTATCTGATTTGAGCACCGATATCATTTGAAATAAAAAAATAAATCTAGGTAAAACATTCATCTTTATTGCTGATATTCTTCCAAGCAATGATAACTGCAGTTTCTTCCAATTTTGCATGTCTTTTTGTATCTTTTGCCACAGAACCTCATAATTATTTTGAAACAGTTTTATATTTGAGTCTGCGACTTGTACTCCTAAATATTTAACCTTTGAGACAATTTCGAAACCTGCCATTCTTTCCAGTTCCTTTTTTTTGCTCTCTGTCAAATTTTTAACAATCATTTTAGTTTTTTTCTGGTTCAGCCTAAAACCAGATACCATGCCATAATCTTCTATAATATCTTTCATCTGGATTATTGAATTCATAGGTTGTGATAGGGTAACAACCAGATCATCTGCAAATGCCTTAGTTCTATAGTCCTCTTGTCTTATAGCTATTCCAGTCAAGGAGTTCGAGTCCCGTATTACATTAAGTAAGACTTCTAAAGTTAGGATAAATAATAGCGGGGATAATGGACAACCTTGTCTGGTGCCTTTTTGTATGTTGAAATTCGATGTTAAACATCCATTAATAATAAGTTGTGCATATTGCTCTTGATAAATTGCACCAATCGCTTGTATAAACCGCTCCCCCAAATCCATTTTTTCCAAAGTCTTAATTATAAAGTTCCAATTCACTCGATCAAAGGCTTTTTCCGCATCCAAAAAAACCAGCACTGCAGAGATCTGTTTATTCTTATCTAGATAGTCCATTAAGTCTATAACTTGCTTCTCCTTCATATATCTGCCTTCAATAAATCCTGCTTGATCATGATGAATTACCTTTTGGATAACTGGCATCAATCTGTTGGCTAATACTTTTGCAAAGATTTTATAATCTGTATTTAATAGAGATATTGGTCTGTAATTTTCTGGTTTCTTGAGACCTGATTCTTCTTTCGGAATCAATGAGACAAAAGCTGTTTTCCATGAGGAAGGTATCTTACCTCCTAATTGTATATTACAAAATAAGTCTTTAAGATGCTCAATCATTTCCTCTTGTAAAGTTTTATAGTAAACTGCAGTTAGGCCATCCATCCCTGGAGCTTTAGCTGTTTTTAATTGTTTTATAGCGAAACTGATCTCCTCAACTGTTATCAGTTGTTCCAGACTTTTCTTTTGAGTTGTTGAAATTTTTGAAACTCTCTTGTTTTCTAAATATTCATCTATAGAAATATTCTGTATATTATCTTTAGCATATAACTTAGTATAATATTCCAAAAAGGCTTTTTAAATTAATTCTTGTTGATAAACTTCTTTGCCAGCATATTCAGTACTATCAATAATTCGTGTAGATGCTTGTTTCCTCAAAGTGTACGCCAACCACCTGCCCAGTTTGTTAGCATTAGTAAAAGTATTATGCTTTGCAAATTGTAAATTAGTTGCCGTTCGGTCTGCTATAAGCATTTGAAATTGATCCTTCAAAAGTTTTATGGCCATTTGCAATTTTCCATCTGTTGGTTTTTGTATCAGTTGTTGTTCTTTCTTTTTTATCTCACATTCCAATTGTAGTCTCTTCTTCTGCTGATTCTGTCTATGTTTAGAGTTCATTTGAATTAGTACTCCCCGCATATATGCTTTGCCTGTGTCCCAAACTATTTCAATAGGGGTACCTTTATTCAAATTCAGTTTAAAAATCTCCTTTAAATGCTTTTTAAGTTCAATTATATTTTTTCATATCTAAATAAATTCTCATTTAATCTCCAGGATCTTCTTTCTCTTTTGCCCATTTCGATTTCCATCCAGACCGGACTATGGTCAGTCAAAGTCCTAGGAAATATCTTTATTTTCTTTACTTTAGAAAGTAAGTTAGTAGTTAAGAGGAAAAAGTCTATCCTGGAAAAGGATTTATGCCTGTCTGAGTAAAAAGTAAAATCCAATTCATTTGGGTTTCGAACTCTCCAAATATCTTTCAATTCCAAATCCTCTTTCAGTTCAAAAAAAGCTTGTGGTAATTTAATCCCTAATTTGGCCGTAGTTTTTTTATCGATTTTAGGTTGAATTACTCCATTCCAGTCACCCATTATTATAATAGTTGAATAGTTCCATTCCAAAATTTTTAAATGAAGCAACTTATAAAAATTTTCCTGCTGCTGATTTGGAGCATATATTCTGACCAACAAGATTGGTCCATTATCTGTAATAATTTCAATTGCAATATATCTTCCATCTTTGTCTATTTCTATAGTTTTAGCTACAAGTCTTTTATGTATATATATCACCACTCCATTCTTCTTTTCCAAATTTGAAGCAACAAATTGCGTTCCCAATCTTGAATTTATCAAATATTTCTGATCTTGCAATTTTATATGAGTCTCCTGTAAGCAAATAACATCATTGTGAAATTGTTTCAAATAATGAAATCTCTTCCTTCTTTTTTGTGGAGAGTTCAGTCCATTAACATTCCAAGACAAAAATTTAAGTGCCATTTGATCTTGTCTGAAGTTTTGAGAGCAATTGTTGAAGATTCTTTTCTACAGTAGTAATCTTCAGTTTAGCTCCTCCCATGACTTCAGCTTGCTGCTTCTCTTTGACTCTCTTTTCACGTTGTGGCTTATAATATTCTTGCTGCTGTTCCTTCATTTGTTTAGACATCGCTCTAGTTATACGTTGGTCTTCCATTTTGGATGTTGTCAATTCAAGAGCCAACGTCTCCTCTGTAATAGTTTTAGACATTTCTTCCAAAGGAGAAGCTTCAAATGGTGCAAAAGGATCAACCGCAACACCACCTACAGCTCCCATTGTCTCTCTTGCCTCCTTTTGCGACTGCCTTATTTTTGCTTCTGTTTCTTGATCAATCTCAGCTTGTAATTGAGCCTCCTTATCTATTGGTGAAGATGTGCGTGGAGGAGGAGAGCCCGCTTTCAAAACATTATAATAAAATTCTTCTGCTTTTGCAATAGTATTAAGGTGGTATCTCACTCCTCGCAGCCTCAATATTACACCTATTGGGGCATCCCACCTGAATTGTATATTCTGTTTTTTCAGTTCTGCCACCAAAAATCCAAAATCCTTTCTATCTCTTAACATTTTGGGTGGTAATTCTTTAAAGACTCCAATCTCACTTCCATCAACTTGAACAGTTGTAACAAAGGAATTTTGCAAAATTTCATCTCTCATTCTTCTGTCTGTGAAGTATATCACCACATCTCTAGGCAATTGCCTTTGTACCACCACACGAGAATTAACTCTGTACGCCTTGTCAATCTTACACAGAACCACACCTGGTTCTACTTTCAACATAACTGCCAAAGCCTCTGCACAAATTTTCCTAAGATCTTCCCTGGTGTTCTCTTTTATACCTCTCAGTCTGATAGCATATTCCATTGATCGAAATTGCATCATAGTAATTTCATTTTGCATTTTTTGTGTAATTTCTTCAATTTCAACCATTCTTGAATCAGAGGCTCTAAATTTAGTCTCCATCTCTGAGGCAAGATTATCCACTTTTTTATCAATCTGCAACACTACCTCAGACAGGCCTTTAGCCACTGTTTGAATATCTTGTTTAACTGCTTCATATTTCTCTTGAACAATTCCTTTGACCTCCTGCTCTGATCTTTGAATTTCTTTAATAATATGGTCATAATAGCTTTCTTCCTTTGTCTGAGTTTGCAGCTGCGCTGTTTGAGGCTGCTTCTGCTTATGAGTGGGGGAATCCCCCCCTGCTTGCTTTATTGCCATTTTGCCTCTTACAGATCTTCCTTTTCCACAAATTCTAACAACTTTTCCCAAAAGGTTCTCCAGATTCAATCAGGTCTAAAACAATCAATTGCTGCTTTTTTTTTTCTATTTTATTTTATTTTTTGCTACTTTTCTTTTTCTTCCAGCTGGATTTGTTACTGTTAGAATGTAACCAGATACACAGTTCAAATTACTTTCGCTTTCAGCTGCTCTTCGCTAAAAGCAAGCGCCATTTTTCCCCCACTTTCCTTTTCAATTCCAAGTTGCTTTAATCCTCCAAATATTTCAGAAAAAAAACTTTAAATACTTGCAATTTGATAGGAAGTCCAAAACTTTCTCTTTTATTGTTTGGTGGTGAAAAAGCTGCCGCGCTATCTTGCTCTGTGGTTTGCAGAGTTTCCCAGCTGTCCGGAGCTTCAGCAGCTTGGATAGGGAGTCCCACCCTGTTAACACCCCAGAAACGCCAAAAAACGCTCTGGGGGTCTCACAGGGGACTTTACCTTATGCCACCGGCTCTCCTCACGACGTCCTCTTGGCTCGGAGTTTTTCGAGCCGTTTCTAGTCTCCGAAACGGCTCTTTACAGGCAGCTGGGCTGGCGGTCTTCAAAGGACCGTCAGCGATGGTCCGCGGCAACACCGGAAGTCCGAATTTTTTTTTTTTTATAAAGTTCTACCTGCAGTTAAAGAGCTGTTTTCAGAGGAAGCTACAGTTTTGCAAAAATTTTGTAGTATACAACAACTTCAAAAAACTCAAGATTATACTGGAGTTAAAAAAGGTAGAGAAATTAGAGTGAAGAAAAGAGTTCATAAAAAAGTTAGGAAGAGAGACTGGAGACGAGGAAAATAACCCTCCTTGGTGAGATGATGGTCTTTAAAAAGTATTGTTTAAGTGTTTAAAGACTTCGAATCTTTGGAAGAAAACTTCCAACAGTTTAATGCCAGCTATCTAAGCGATGAGCGACGATGAGAGGCAATCTATAGTTGTAATGGAATATTTTGAGAAGAATAAACAGATCACTGCAATGCTGATATTTTGGGTTGTGAAGCAAGCCTTGGCCTGAGTGATTTGGAACATTCTATTAAAGACTGTAACAAAACTGGACTTAATTGTAATTGTAGAAGTCTTATTGAATATAGCAAATTGGAGCTTTCTGTTTGAAGGTAATAGTCACAAGGCAAAAGGACTATGGGCCTAAGGCAGTTGCAGCTGACCTTGTGGTTTCCCTAATACGACTGATTAACTCAATAATCTAGTTTTTGGCTGGATTTGACGGATATTATTTGGTATACAAATATAAAGTCACTCGGGGGGAGTTATATAAAGAAGTATCTTTTATCTAGGTGGGTAGACACAAATGAAGACATCTTAAATACCGTTGGAAGACGTGAATTATCAAGAAGATCAAGAACTGGTTTAATCTAGTATGAAGAAGGTTTAAATGCTTGATATAGCTATTAAATAATGTTCTTAGATTATTTGCTAACATGTACTGTTAAACTAATAAGAGGTTTGATTATTGTTATTTAGTTAGAAAATGTTTTCTTTCAAGTGTTTTAATTATAACTGAACCTTAATGGTTTAAAAGTGGAGGACGGAAGGGTTTATATAATATCTTACTTTAAATTTAGGGATTTATAAAATATTTTGTTAAATTGTATGGAGTTAATAACTTGCTAAGTAAGCATTGGTTAAATTGAGTAACGATAGGTTGGATTATGTAATATTGAACTGTTTTACTAATTGCTTCAGTTATAAATGGATATTAATTGTGTAAAATTAGATGGAAAAAGAAGAAAGAAGATTTGCTTTCTTTTCATGTAATTGTTTTATGATTATGAGATTATGAGAAGTGTGAGATGGAGTTGAATTTATAGGTAGTTTTCTTAGCTGTTTTTATTAAGTTGTATTTTATATCCTGTATTTGCTCTGGGAAGTCAGGGGGGGGATGGTTGGGGAGGGGGGGAATTTTTGTAAAACCTTTAAAAACTTTTTCAATAAAAAAAAATTCTCCCTTCCTCATCTGTAAAAACTTGTTTAGCATTTATTTTTCTTTTATATATAAAGCTATTTCTCTTTTCTTTTGTAGTGATAGGGCAGTATATAGCTTCCCAATTTTAGGATATTTCAATACTTTCGTATGTTGTTTTTTGTATATACTTCTTGCAAACAAATTATGTCTGATTTTAATTTTTCTAATTTATGGAAAATCCACTTCCTTTTTATTACTGAGTTCAGTCCATTTATATTGATTGACATTAATTTAAATTCTTCTTCCATAGTTATTTGTAAATAGGT
This sequence comes from Ptyas mucosa, assembly GCA_012654045.1. Lineage (NCBI taxonomy): Eukaryota > Metazoa > Chordata > Lepidosauria > Squamata > Colubridae > Ptyas > Ptyas mucosa. Next base: position 1,266,463 of record WNWU01013517.1, read on the forward strand.
TTTGTCATTCTAGTCATTCTTATCTCTCTTGGTTCTTTTGCTCTTGCTCCCTCTCTTATTGCTCTCTCCTCCTGGTCTCTTTCATCTTCTTTTTTTGGCGTGCTCTTCTTTTCCATCCCTTCTTCTCATTGTCTTGGCTCTTCTTGGTTCTTCTTTATTCTCATTTCCTCTTGCGTTCCAAAATATTGCTCATAGAACTGTTCTGCTTTCTCTTTGGAATCCAGTCTGTGTCTTTGCTCCATCCAGGTCACCAATATTCCCTCTGGAATCAACCATCTGAAGATTACTCTGTGCTTGATTAGTTATCTTGTTAAGAACTGATATTCTCTCCTTATTTCTCTTACTCTCCTTGGAACCTGTTTTAATACTACAATTTCCTTCTCCTTACATTTTAAAGGTTCAACTCTCACTCTTTGTAAAATTTCTGTCTTCATTGCTTTTTTGGTAAATCTCACATGGACCTCTCTAAGAATTTTATGTCTTGCCACATATCTAGTATCGACTCTGAATAACTCATCAATATCTGCCAAAAAAATTCTTTGTCCATCTCTAGGACTCCTGTCAGTAACTCTGCCATTATTTCTGCTAGATTTTCTCCTTTTTCTTCCTCCATATTCTGAAATAGCAAATAATAGTCAGCCTGGCCCATTTCCAGTGAGATTATTGTTCTTTCTTTATTTTTATCTGCCAATGTAAGTCTATCATCAACTTCATTCACTTTCTTGTCTGCATGTTAAACTTTTTCTTCTACTTTCTGTATACTTTGTTCATTATTTGTCATCATCATCGTTTGCATCTCAAACAATCCATCTTAAACTACTGAAGTTCGCAGATGACACAATAATGATCGGTCTCATTTGAGACAATTATGAATCTGCATACAGACGGGAGATTGAACAACTAGCCTCATGGGGTGACCAGAACAATCTGGAACTGAACACACTCGAAGCTGTAGAAATGGTGGTAGAGTTTAGGAGAAACCCTCCCATACTACCACCTCTTACAATACTAGACAACACACTATCAACAGTAGAGACCTTCAAATTTCTAGGTTCTACCATATCTCAAAATCTGAAATGAACACCTAACATCAAAAATGTCATCAAAAAAGCAGAACAAAGAAGGTTCTTTCTACGCCAACTCAGAAAGCCCAAACTGCCCAAGGAGCTGCTGATTCAGTTCTACAGAGGAATTATTGAGTCTGTTATCTGCACCTCTATAACTGTCTGGTTTGGTTCTGCAACCCAACAATACAGACACAGACTTCAGAGGATAATTAGAACTGCAGAAAAAACAATTACTACCAACCTGCCTTCCATTGAGGACCTGTATACTGCACGAGTCAAAAAGAGGGCTATGAAAATATTTACAGACCCCTCAAATCCTGGACATAAACTGTTTCAACTCCTACCCTCAAAACAATGCTATAGAGCAGTGCACACCAGAACAACTAGACACAAGAACAGTTTTTCCCCCAAATGTGTCATCACTTGCTAAACAAATAATTCCATCAGCTTTTTCTTTTACTTTCTGTATACTTTGTTTATTATTTATCATCATCGTTTCCATCTCAAACGATCCATCTTAAACTACTGAAGTTTGCAGATGACACAACAATGATTGGTGGTTGTTGTGGAGATTATTGTTCTTTCTTTATTTTTATCTGCCAATGTAAGTCTATCATCAACTTCATTCACTTTCTTCTCTGCGTGTTCAGCTTTTTCTTCTCCTTTCTGTATATTTGTTCATTATTTGTCATCACACTTGGCCAATAAAGAATTCTACTTTATTCTATTCTATCATTTGTTGAACTTTCTCTAATTTGTCTTCTACTTTCTTTAATCTATCCTCTACTTTCCCTATTTTTTCTTTAACTTCTTTGAAATCATCATGCAGTGCTTGAATCATTTCTTTCAGTTCTGACTGCATTACATTTGCTTTCTCTTGTTGAACTAGCGTGACCAAAGACTTCTGTCCAGCAGGGCTCGAAGCTGCTGAAGAGGTTTCTGATGATGGTGCTGATGCTGTTTTCCTCATCTTGAATCCTTTAAAATCTTTTTTAATATTTGTAACCCACCCGTGAAAGGGGAAATAATAATAATAATAAAAAGATTATAATCTCCAATTGTAATCCAAAAAAGACAGAGGATAGCCAAAAAACCAAAAAAACCCCCCCCAAAAAACCAAAAGAAAAGCCACAAATCATTTATATTGCAAAAAAATCCAAAATTTCCAAAAATTAAAATCTCTTAATCCCCCTTCTTCTATTTGTTGTTTGTTGTTTGTTGTTTTCTTCAGGTTCTTCAGACCCTAATCCTTTAATACCCACCCACAAGGGATAATATATCAATAAATTGTAATCCACTTAGGCCCATCAAACCCAATTGTTTTTTATTGCCTTGAGAGAAAACAGAAAAAAAGGAAAGAAAATCAGAGTTCACAGAGCCAGGGAGAAAAGAAAAGAAAAGTCTTTTTATTGTCTATATTCCATTTGAGCTTCAAGAGCTAAGCTATTTAGTGATAAGTTTCAATCTTACGCTCTCTATCACAATTTTAGGTTCCAGCCACTTCAACTTGTACCACCAAGGTTATTTCTAATAGCCACTTATCTTTATTTACACAATTTCTCAAGGCTGTCTCTGCAGCTGCAGCTGTAATTTCCAATCTCCACTTCCAACATCTGCCAGTAGATGGCACTCTGGCTCTGCTACTCTCTCTCCTCCTAGCCTTCTCTTTTAGACAGTATATCCAGTTTAGTCTTTAGACAAAATAAAATAAAATAGGAGCAGAAGGCAATTCAACTTCTCCAAATATTATGGAATTCAAAACTTTTCTACACTCCAATAATATATTTGGGGTGTCCAGTCCAGCTTTTAGTATCAGATATTTTCACTCTTTCATAAAAGTTCCTCCAGCCTCACTTCTTGTTTTAAAAGCGGCTCAAAAACTCTTCTTGCTGCTGCACCGGGGTGTGTGTGTGTGAAAAAAACAAAACAAATCCACCTCCTTCTTGGAGTCCCACTTCCACCAGCTACTTCACAGGGGAACTCTTAACTCTGCTTCTAATAACAAGTTGTAAGTAGGAAATCTCTCACCCAGATTGATCACACTCACTTCAATGCTTCCCTTCTGTGGCTACCCTAGCTTCAGTCCGGCATGCAATGGCCTTAATTTCCATTCTGTTGGGTTTGAGATTCTTCTCTGGATTGATCAGGGAGTTTGCAGGTTCCCTGAGATCAGCAGAGTGCGCTTTTTTCTTCCTCATCCCTTCAAGGTGATTCCGGCCTGAGTGGACTGTCCGGGCAGCAGGATTTAGCGCTATCCCCCGGGAGCTCCCAAGGGACACATCATCTCACTGTGACGCTAGCCATGCCTCCCCCTCAAATATCCTGTCTTGAATGGTTTACCAAATCTGCATTTCTAAAAGTTGCCTCAGTATCTGCTGAGGCTATTAAGAAAGACTGAATCTGCTTCCTGCTGTAAAAAAAGAAAAAGCATGTTTCTCCATTTCTCCCTTTGGGAAAATATAATATTCTGCCTTTTTTAATAATCCTCAGAATATTTCATTCTTCTAGGAGGGTGGGTGCTGACTTTCTACAATCTCCCCTTTGGGCCATATAAATGTGGGTGACACACTTTTCTGGCCCTAGATTAGAAATTGATCTGATCTTGATCACTTGATGGGTGCTTTTATTTATTTATTTTTTTATGAAAAGGGAAAGGCTTTGAAAGAGGCAGCGGAAAAGTATCCCTTGGCTCCCAAGAGGAGAGCTTTCAACCCATGAAGGTCTAGCAGTCAGGGCAAAAGTTCTGGAAAGAAATTTACAGTATTCAATTTTCTATGCCAATTATTTTCAGATATTTGATCTTTTTGTGAGTTTCCAGTCAGGTTTGAAAGAAGCAAAAGCTTCAAAATTTTTCACAAATTTGCTGGACAAATTTCCCTCCAACCAGACAGAAATCTAAGGTGTTCATGACTTGCTGTGCCAACCACTCCCAAATGCCATCCCTCCATGAATTCATTTAACTGATCAGTTACAATCAGTGGTGGAATTCATTTTTTTTAACAACTGGTTCTGTGGGCATGGCTTAGTTAGGGGTGTGGCTTGGTGGTTATGTGACTGGGTGGGCGTGGCTAGCTGGTCATGTGACCAGGTGGGCATGGCTATGTGCATAGGGACTACTCAGAGGGCTGAAAAAAGTCATTTCTGAGTGGTCCTCGCACTTTTGACCAGTCCTTGCACTTATGACCATCCTCATATTTATGCCCGTTGCAGCATTCTTAACAACCGTGTCACTCATTTAACAACTGCTTCTCTTCATCATGGTGACAAGATAGGGCAAAAATGTAAAATGTGAGGACAGTCAAAAGTTCGAGGACTGGTCAAAAGTGCGAGGACCAGTCAAAAATAACTTTTTCAGCCCTCTGAGTAGTCCATATGCACAAAAGGACTACCCAGAGGGCTGAAAAAAGTGACTTCTGACAGGTCCTTGCACTTTTGACCGGTCTTCGCACTTATGACTGGTCATCATTTATGCCCATTGTAGCATTCTTAACAATTGTGTCACTCATTTCACAACTGCTTCTCTTCACCATAGTGACAAGATAGGGCAAAAATGTAAAATGTTTTTGGGCTTTGGGGTGAAGTGTCAACTGTATGCCGATGACACGCAGTTGTACATTTCAACCCCAGGCCACTCCAATGATGCCCTTGACATGATATCCTGTTGCCTGGAGGCCGTGCGGATCTGGATGGGGAGGAACAGGCTCAGACTCAACCACTCCAAGACTGAGTGGCTGTGGTTTCCGACATCCCAATATAGCCAGCTAAAACCATCGTTGGCTATTGGGAATGAGATCTTACCCCCCTCAGAGAGGGCTCACAACTTGGGTGTCCTCCTGGACTCACGGCTATCTTTGGACGATCATATGACGGCCTTGGCCAGGGGGACATTTTATCAGGTTCACCTGATTTCCCAGTTGCGTCCCTTTCTGGATTGGGACGCCTTGCGCACAGTCACTCATGCCCTCGTCATTTCCCATCTGGATTATTGTAATGCTCTCTACATGGGGCTCCCCTTGAGGAGCACCCGGAGGCTCCAGCTGGTCCAGAATGCGGCCGCGCGAGTGATGGGGGAGACTCGTCGCTCCCATGTAACACCCCTCTTGCATGAGCTGCACTGCTCCCGGTGATCTTCCTGGTGCGCTTCAAGGTGTTGGTTACCACCTTTAAAGTGCTCCATGGCTTAGGACCTGGTTACTTACAGGACCGCATTCTGCCACTGTTTTCCTCCCACCGACCGACACGCTCCCACAGAGAAGGCCTCCTAAGGGTGCAGTCGACCAAACAATGTCGACTGGTGACCCCCAAGGGAAAAGCTTTCTCTGTGGGGGCTCCTGCCCTATGGAATGAATTGCCCCCAGACATACGAAGGATCCCCGACCTCCGCGCCTTCCATCATGCTCTGAAGACCCTATTATTTCAGCAAGCCGATCTGACAGGATAAATGATTTTAAATTGGGTTTAAAAGTGGTTTAAAATGGTTTTAATTGGAAGTTTTAATTTTGGCCAAGGATTGAATTATTTTAATAGGTTTTTTAAATTTTTAAAAATTTTTAAATTTTGTCTTGTATGTTGTTTTATCATGGCTGTTCACCGGGCTGACTCCTTCGGGAGAAGGGCGGTATATAAATATAATAAAAACTAAATTAAACTAAACTAAAACTAAAATGTGAGGACAGTCATAAGTTCAAGAACTGGTCAAAAGTGCGAGGACCAGTCAAAAATAGACCTCAGAGTAGTTCATATGCATAAAAGGATACAGCAATAGAGAGGGATGAAGGAAGGGAAGGGAAATTAGAGTAGGAGTGAGGGTAAGAGAGGGAGGAAAAGAGGAGGAGAAGGAGAAAGGAAGAGGAAGTAGGGAGGAGAAGAAGAGGGGGGAAGAGAAAGTAAGAAGAAAAGAAAAGAGAGAGGTGATAGGTTTGAGGAGAAAGATTGCTGTACAATAAAAAAAATGAAAGCCAACCCCAAACAAATATAAATATATTAAGCTAAAGAATGAATTGTTAAACTTTAAAGAATAAAAGAGAACAAATATGAATAAATAGCAATAATTAGAAACACACATACAAACATACAATGTATTTTCTTTGAACAAAGTATTTGGCCGGTTCACAAATTTAAACAGTGTTTAGTCATTTCAATTAAATTTACAATTTCTATATTTCCTTTTTGCCATATTTATTCCTCATCTATTTTTAAAAAAAACCAATATTACCCTTCATCCTCATCTCTAATCTTAATCAAATTCAATTTTTCCCTTCTATTCTATATTATACCCCTTCCCATTGTCATCTATTTTTATATCCATCCTCACATTGGTTAATTATGTAATTATGTAATACAGTTGTTTAATACAAATTCAACATTTTAATATAAATCAATTAGTTATATAACTATCTTTTTTGTATATTAATCAATATAAACATGAATATTCCAATTATTTCCATGCAATCCAATTTCTTACAAATCGATTAATTGTATTTACCAATAATAATAAACCAAATAATTTCCCCCATATATTCCTCCAAACCACAACTTAACCATTTCTGCTTTCAACACAATATACAATTAATAGTATCTCAATTATTACAATTCCCTAGTTAAATAGAGCTTTTTTTCTTTTGTGTTTTAAAATCTTGAACTCTCCTCTTTTGCCCTAAATTTCCCATTGTTTGCAGTTTGAACCTACCTTTTTTGGCAAGGAAAAAGAAAAAGAAATATCTCTGCCTCATTTTGTCACATTGCAGCAAAGACCTGCTTTACTTTCAGTTTCGTTTTTTCAGCATAGCCAGGGGAAAAAAAAATCTGCTCCAGCACTCTTTGCAGCTAGCAACAGAGCCCTCTGCAAAACAGCTGAGAGCAAATCATCTGAGAGTTGGGAGGCTGATCTAATCAACTTATGCTAATTAACCTATGCTGAAGCTGAAAGGGGCTGTTTTTTCTTGCTGTTTGCTTGCAAGGAGGTAAGTGCTGCGAGGCACAGGCCAAAGGGTGGGGGCCACCCTCTTTGCCACTTAGCCCCCCCGTTGCCCCCTTTTGCCTCTAGCACCCCCCTGCCGCCCCCCTTGCCTCTTACTGCCCCCCTAAGGCATCCCACGCCCCCCAGGGGGCAGTACCGTCCACTTTGGCAACCACTGGCTTAACTACTTAACTCTTTAACAACTGGTTCTACCGAAGTAGAATCCCACCACTGGGTCTACCCATTTTTTTTTGCAGGCGTCGGTCTACTCATTTGTTTTCTTTTAACACTGATCAGCTGTAGGGCGGACCTTTGAAGCCCCACAGAACTGCGAGGCCAATAAAATTATAGAAAACCACCGAACCATTTGTTAAATTGCTGGCTCGCCCACCACTCTCCCACCACTATTTATTGGCAATAAATAGTGATGTGGAGGGGCAGGACAAGGGGCGGGCGAGCCAGCAATTTAACAAACGGTTTGGCCGAACTGCCTAGAACTGGCAGAATCCCACCACTGGTTACAATGTGAATGAAGCAAAGAAAGAAAACCTTACAATGAATTTCTGCCCTCCTCCCATAGTTGCCTTCTGGGGGATTGAAAACTGGTCATTCCTACCATAAATCTCAGTTAATTCAAATTAGGGAAGGCATAAATCTTAACAAACATCTCACATGGTTGCATGGAAGACAGAGAGGAAGAGAGAGAAAGAACAAAACAATACAAACCCTAATGTTCCTATTTATATACTTCCCTTTTCTTTTAAGTACCTTTATTTAGCCAAATTGGTTTTCCAGCTTCGTCCCTGAGCAAAGCCCACTCTTTTCATAACTTCCTTGCTTGTCTCTCATCCCAGGCATCAAGCAAGTCTCCTAGAGGGGAGCTTACCATAGCCCTTGAGCTAGACCAACCCATATTTCCCTATTCCCGATATAGGGATTGAACCAGCCCTGCTGGGTCCTGGTGAAGTGAGTCCCCTAACGAGACTTTCATCCTGCAGACAAAAAAGGGACCAGGAGGACTCTGGTTCCCTTTCCAGAGTAAGGACACTTCCTCCAAAGGAACTCAGTTACAGTTTGCGGACAAAAAAGCGGTCTGGGAGGACTCTATTGTTCCCTGCAGAGAGTAAGGGCACCTTCTTCCATGGCCTCTTCTTCACCTCAATTTTCAGACCCAGGAGAGTCCGGAAGGACCTCTGCCTTCCTTCCCAGAGGTAAGGACACCTCCTAACACAGGGCTTTGCTCAATGACTTCCCAGCTGGTTGCCCAAGTTCAACTCACTCATTCACTTTTCCATTCCATTTTCACACAGCCTCTCCCTTTTCCCTAACAGAAGATCCTGTGCTCTGGCCTGACCCCCTATACTTTCCAGGCTCTGTTGGTAGAACAGATCTTTCTGTGGTTAGGAAAGGCACCGAGGAAGCAGGATCCAGCTGTGATTGGGAGAAGGATACTCTAACTCTCACACACAGGCATACACACATTTCCCTTGCTTTTCTGGGCTTTAAAAGTTAAGATTTAGAGGTACTCACCTTCCTTCTAAGCAAACAAAACTTACAGCCCAGCGACCTACTCGTGAGCTTCGATGTCATATCCCTCTTCACCCAAGTGCCAATCAAAGAAGCCTTGACAGCTATCCAAAACAAATACAACCCACCCAAGCACATCCTAGATCTGACCAACCACTGCCTATCCAACACATACTTCATCTATAATGGACAAAAATACAAACAAATAGAAGGAGCACCCATGGGATCACCCCTCTTCCCTGTCATTGCAAACCTCTACATGGAACACTTGGAAACCCAAGCTCTAGAAAAATCTTTTTTTAAAAAAATAATCTTTATTTACATTTTCCAATAAAAACAAACAAAAGATGACAACACACCATATAAATAACATACAAAACAAAACATATTACAAACAACACAGATGTAATAGGTACAAATAGTACCTCGACAGCTAAATATTCAATGTAGTATTATATTCCAGGGGAGACAGAACGACTCATCTCTCTTTATATATCAATTAGGTCTAGCCGACCTCACCTTACTTGTATAATATAGATCTCTCCATAGCAACCTTTCCTCTTTAATTTGGGTTATGATTTTCTTTTCTCTAGCCAAATATATAGTTTTTCCCAGGATAAACATGTTTGTGTTTGATCTCTATCTTTTAGTTTTTTCGTCAATTTATCCGCTTCCGCGCAGTCCAAAATCTTTTTTATAATTATTTCTTCTGATGGGATATTTGGGTTTTTCCACAATTGAGCATAAGTCAATCTCGCCGCTGTGATAATATGAAGCGCCAAATACCATGAGTCTTTCTTAATGTTGTCTGGTTTGGAGCTGAGCAAGCATGTCTCTGGTGACCAATCAATTCTTAAATTTAGTATCTCATTCAGCCATTTTTTTATTTTCCTCCAAAATTTCCCTGCTTCCGGGCATGTCCACCATTGGTGATAGTAAGTGCCTCTTTCTAGCCCACATTTCCAACATTCATCTGATTGTCCAATAAACATTTTAGCCAGCCTATCAGGGGAGAGATGCCACCTATATATCATTTTATAAATGTTTTCCTTATATGCTGTAGAGACTACCATTTTCATGTTCTCCCACCATATCCCTTGCCATTTGTCTAAGTGGATAGAGTACCCAAAATTCTTCTCCCAGGCAATCATTGTATCCTTAATTATCTCGTCACCTATCTCTAATCTCATTAATAATTTGTAACTTTTTGAAATCATTCCTTTGTCCTGGCCCATCAAAATTTTATCTAATACTTGTAATTCCACATGTATGCCTTTCCCATCTCTATCTTTTTAAAATTTGGATTGGATCTGTAAGTACGTCCACCAATCTACTTGTATTCCTAACGAATTCAAATCCTGTTTAGATCTTAATTTCCCCTGTGCATTCAGTAAGACTTTATATGTTAGTTTCTTTGTTGGGTTATAAAGTTTGGGATAGGTGAGTGCTTCCACCGGGGATATCCAACACGGTGTTTTAATATAATATTTTTTGCTAACCTTTTCCCAGTTTCGGATTAGAATATTTCTTATATAATGTCTGGTAAACCATTTATTTTGTGGGGTGCCATTTCGCCACAGTGCCATATGCCAGCCCTATTGCAGATCATGACCTTCTAGTTTAAGAAATCAGTTATTGCCCAAGGTAATCCATTCTTTTACCCATGTTAACAGGGCTGCTGAATAATAGTTCTCCCAACATGGTAATCCTAGGCCTCCTCTTTCTTTTGTCTCCTGCATCATCTTTTTCTTAATTCGAGGCTTTCTCCCCTGCCAAATAAATTTAGTCACTATTCGGCTTATTTCCGTAAAAAAAAATTTTGATAGGTTTGCTGGGACAGTTTGGAATAAGAAGTTAAATTTGGGTAAAATATAAGATTTGACTGTTGTTACTCGTCCCAAAAGTGAGAGTTGTATTTTACCCCATTTGTCTAAATCTTTTCTTGTTTGAGCTAGTAATTTGTTGTAATTATCTTCTTGTATACTCGAACATCTACCAGATAACCAGATTCCTAGATATTTAATTTTATTAACTATTTTCAACCCAGACATTTCCTGTAAATCTCTTTTATCTTCTTCTGAAATATTCTTTGTTAATAAATTTGTTTTCTTTTTATTAATCACTAATCTTGCTTAATTCCTTAATCGTCTCTAGTAAGTATGTGCAAGATTTTATCGGCTCCTCCAGGATGAAGACCATGTCGTCTGCAAAGGCCTGAGTTTTATATATCTGTTGTCCAATATTAAGACCTTTTATTTTTCCCTCCTCCCTTATTTTTCATAGTAAGGTTTCTAATGATAAGATAAAAAGTAAGGGGGAGAGGGGACATCCCTGTCTTGTGCCTTTGTTAATGGAAAACTCTTCTGTTAAGTCCCTGTTTATCAGTAATCTGGCTGTTTGTTTGGAGTAAATGGCTGTAATTGCATTTATGAATCTTTGTCTAAAACCCATATGTCCTAGCTGTATTAATATAAATTCCCAATTGACCCTATCAAAGGCCTTTTGGGCGTCTATAAAAACTAGTGCTACTTGTTTGCCTGGATGCTCTTCATAATATTCCAATACGTTTAACATGACTCTCAAATTGTCTCGTATTTGATGTGATGGTAAGAACCCATTCTGGTCAATATGTATGAATTCGTTCAGGAAGCCTTTTAATTTATTTGCCAAAATTGTTGTGAAGATTTTGTAATCGGAGTTCAAAAGAGATATCGGTCTATAATTTTTTATATCTGTTGAGGGGGGGGGGTCTTCCTTTGGAATTAAGCTAATATTAGCCTCCCTCCATGAGTGAGGAATTTCTGCTTTCCCTAGAACTTCATTAAATAAGTCTTTCATATGTTCTCCCATTACCTCAAACATTGTTTTATACAGCTCCGCTGGGAGTCCATCTGTGCCGGGTGTTTTCAAATCCCCTTGCTTCTTCACTGCTCTTTCAATTTTCGTTAAAGTAATTTCCTCTTCTAATATTTCTTTCGTTAGATTAGATATTTTGGGTAAGTCCGAATTCTCTATATAATTTTTTATTGCACCTGCTGGAGTCTCTTCTTCTTTGTATAGTCTTTATAGAAGTCTATTGCTATTTTTTCTTTTCCTCCTTTATCTCTTATTAAATTCCCCTCTCTGTCCTCTAACTGATCTATTCGTCTATTTTGTTTTTCTTTTTTTAGTCTATATGTAAGCCATCTTCCTAATTTATTAGCTGAGTCAAAATGTTTCTGCTTTGCTATTATTATCTTATCTTTTAATTTGTCCAGTTCTAGGAGGTTAAGCTTATGTTTTAACAATATTGTTTGTTCTTTCACCTCAGTGGATAATGGATTATCTTGTAGCTGTTCCTCAGTTTTAATTAATTTACTTAATATTTCCCCCTTTTCTTGCTCTTCTTTTTTGTGTTTAATGGACTTATGTTTTATAATAAGACCTCTTATGAAAGCCTTAGCAGTATCCCAAATTATATGTAGTGGCATTCCTGGTGTCTTGTTATCTTGAAAGAAAAGTGTTATTTCTGTCTTCAGTTTTTGTGTGAAGTCACTTTCATTTAGAATCTCTGTTCTCATCATCCTTCTATTTTTCCCTTCTTCCTTTAATGCTGCCAGAACTGGATTATGATCCACCCAATCATTTGGTAAAATTCTAATTTCTATTATTTGAGAATTCAGTTCCTGTGACATACAAATCATGTCCAATCTGGACCATGATCTGTGTCTAGCTGAGTAATAAGTAAATTGCTCCATATTCTGGTTGTATTCTCGCCAAGTGTCTTTTAATCCTAATTCCTCTCTTATTTCCTTACAAATGGCTGGAAGGATCCTCTTTCTTGTCCTTTGTTTCTTTTTTTTTTTTGTATTTTTCCCTGTTTTGTAATCCTGTGTCCTATTAATAATTGCATTAAAGTCACCCATAAGACATACTTGCTCGTATTCCAGTTCCCTAATTTCCCTTCGTATTCTTTGAAATAATGAAGTTTGTTTAGTATTAGGAGCATACATTCCAATAAGCAATACTTTTTCTTGTAGTAAACCTCTACATGGAACACTTTGAAACCCAAGCTCTAGAAAAATCTGATCACAAACCCAAACTTTGGCTCAGATATGTAGACGACACCTTCATAATCTGGCCACATGGGAAAGAAAAACTGGACAACTTCCTCACACACCTCAACAGCCGACACCCCAAAATACAGTTCACCATGGAAACAGAAGCTAACAACCAACTTCCCTTCCTGGATGTCTTAGTCTACAAGAAATCCAATGGCTCCCTAGGACACACCATCTATCAGAAGAAAACACACACAAACTGCTATCTGCACGCACTCTCACACCACCATCCAGCACAGATCAACTCCGTAGCCAAGACACTCATCTCCAGAACAAAACGCTTAGCTGATGAACAACACCTAAAAACCGAACTACACACTCTCACTAACGTACTAACATCCAACGGATTCCAAAGAAATAAGATTACTAACCTAATCCAAAAAGAAATCCCCACTAAAATCCAAGGCAGAGAACAAGAAAAGGGCAAAGCCCTCCTCCCATACATAAAAGGCACCACAGACAGAATTAGCAAGATCCTCCACAAACACAACATTAAGACAGCATTCTGCACAAACCGAAAAATATCCACCATCCTAAGAAACCCCAAAAACAAAATTAAGTTAGAAAACCAAGGAGTATATGAAATCCCACGCACCACTTGCCCTACCACATACATCGGACAAACCAACAGAAGAATAAGTGCATGCATTGAAAAACACAAGAACTCAGTCAGAAAAGAGGAACAAACTTCTTCCCTGGTCCAACACCTTAAAGCCACAGGACATGAAATTGACTTTAAAAAGACCAGAACTATCGCCAAAACTGAACACTTTAACAACAGAATAATCAGAGAAGCCATCGAGATAGAAAAACGCCCACACAGCATGAATAAATGAGATGACATTTCCCACCTACCAGCCATTTGGAAACCTGCCCTTATTGACAAACGAGTCCCTAACACAAAGAATAACACTAGACCCATACTCACGAAAACCACACAGGATATCACCACCACACTTCCACGCAAAAAGAAAACCCAGACCCACACTGATGATGAGGCATGACCACAGACCAGAAGCCAGACCACAGCTGCATCATTGGTCACTTTAAACCCCTCCAATCAATACATGAAGCAAACTGACACCCACCATGAAGATGTGGCACAACCACGAACACGAAGCCAAACAACAGCAATGCAGCTCACCAGCTCAAATCCCCCTGCAACTCAGACTAACCCAAGCACAGCCAAGCCCCCACCCAAACAGAGCACACCCCCATCCAATCAGAGCACAGCCAAGCCCCCAACCAATCAAAGCACACCTCCACCCAATCAGAACACAGTCATGCTCCCACCCAATCAGCTCCCACCCCCACTGGCAGTTAAAAGGAAGAAACAGCTGTGATCACACATTGCTCCTGGAAGCACAAAGCGGAGAACACCAGCCTGAAGATGATGAATGAGACTTCGTCGAAACGTTGCCAAGACACTTCCAATTTTACGCAGGAGAAAACCCGAATAACCAAAGACCTACATACAAACACCCGTGTAAACCTCAGAAAACAAATATATATATATAATATAATATATTATTCACTTTTCATAGGTCTTTGTGTATTTTTGTTTCATCCAGGTTTTTCCTACGTAAAAGTGAAATCTCATTCAGTGGTTCAGTGAAATCTCATTCACTAGATTTTTTGGCTTTATCAGACATCAAAGCAGCATTTTGCTGTCTGTTTTAAGATTTAAGGGAGACTAAGATAGCTATTTCTGGCTTGTTTGCCTTCTTCAGTTAGCCATACCCTCATCTCCTGACTCCTCCCTGTAAAGGTCAAATATTTATTATTTTTTTATTTTATTCACTTTTCATAGGTCTTTGTGTATTTTTGTTTCATCCAGGTTTTTCCTACATAAATCAAGATTTATATATATATATATAATATATTATATATATAATCTGATATAGATGTTTCTGATTTCTTTGCAGCAAATATAAAACTGGTTACAAAAATATCTCTTACTCTATCATTACAAACACTTTTTCTATTATCCATTTTTAAATAATCAAATCCACAAATCATAAATGGATTTTTTTTCTGTACTGTGCAGAAAGCCCATAAGGAGTTTCCATTCAGCCATAAGTGTAGATATTGTTCTTTCCGAAATCAAAGAAGGCATTTTAGCCATGTTTGCCACCTCATCTTCACCAACCATTTCTCTATTGTGAATAGTGTCATATTTTCCCACTTTTGAGTATATAATAATCTCACTGCAGTTGTCATATGTATGAACAAAGTTCCATGGTTTTTTTCTATTTATTTATTTCATTCTTCATTCTATCTCTTTCTGGTTTCAATTGTACATTAATCTTTAAAATCTTCTGAACCAAGGTACTTATTTGTATCCAAACGTTTTTGGTTTTTTAATATGTCCACTTTATATGATAAGTCCCTTCATATTGTTTAAATTTCCAGAAAAGTTTTAAACTACTGAGAGATAGATGGCATAGAAATTTACAAATTAAATCAATAAATAAATATACTCCAGATAATTTCTGATGACAAATACCAATGACACATTATTTTATACAAATTCTCCTTAAGACTTGACCATAATGTAAATTTTGACCCTTTCAATCACATATTTTCCATAGATCTATTTGAATATAGTAATCAGATTTTTAGTTCATTTTATCATATATTCTTTCACTTGTTCTTCTGTCAACAAAAGTTTATACATTTTAGTATAAATTCATTTGTGTCCTTTAGTATCCTCATTTGTACATAGTTATATTTCAAACTCAGTCTTGTGTTTTTAAAATCATAAAAATCTTTTTTTGTTGTTGTTTCAAGTTTTTTATTTTATTTTACATATACATATCAATGTGTGAACAGTGTGGCACCTGAGTGTTATACATTTTAATACAGATAAAACTAGTAATATTAATCATAGTTGTTAGATTCATCCAGTTTATGTATTTCTAATAATAGTACACATTTATATTAGACTAAGTTGTCAGAGTATATTCATCAACTGGAATAGGACATGGTAACAAGGCTAGCCAATGAATAGGCATAGCAACTAAGTCAGCCAATGGTGTTATAGAATTAAGAGATTGAGAGTCATCCCAAAGGGCAAACAGAATCAGATTTTATTATTGCAATAAGGTTCAGAGTCCGATTCATACCTGGAAGTCTGAACAAAATTATGGGTCGGGGACCCTGGTCTTTATACAGTTTCAAACAAAGGAAACTGCTAACACAGCAGTTCCAATTACACAGATACATTTGACATCTCTTAATTACAAAAGTTTTACAATATCCTGACCAAAACAATCATAATTCAACTGTTCAGTGAAGGGTGGGTAGTTAAAGTATCTCTTGTTGATAAAAGGAAATCTTCAAGGATGAGAATCCTCCTCTCATAGCTATATGTCACAGTTTGTTTCTATCTTCTGACATGTGGGGGGCCTCTTTACGATGTTTGTCCTAGCCAAAAGGAATTCGACTGAATTGGTCTCCCTTCTAGTTGGATACATTTAAACACAATTCCTGCTTGTAATACTTTGAGTAAAGAGGGCCCTTCAATGGTCATCTATCTGGACCCGCATTCATCATCATCATTACTATAATATTCCCTTACTACAATATTCCCCCCTCTGGAAGTTTTTCTATGCAGAAACTTCCACTAATCTATTATTAGGGTACTACTGAGTATACAAAGTTCCAATCAACAGATCTACCATATATAAGGCCTAACAAAATGTAAGTAATGAAAGCAAAGGACAGGTTTATTCATGATTGTTTTTAACTCTCTTGATTCTCAGGGAGATTCTCTCCATCTTTCTATTGGTCCCATTACCACATATGAATCTGCCTCAGAATCTGTCTGGACTGCCACAGGATAGGGACCAAGTTGATTAAGAAAATGTTCTGTCAGAGTTAGTTCCTTCTCGAGTTGTATCTCCTTTACTGCTCTTATAGATGTCTTATATGTCTGAGTATGGGGATTACACATGGAATAAACAAGAATATCATTTGTTTAATCCATCCGGATCCAGGCACCCAAGAAAACCACAGGTCAGTTGTTTGTAACCTCTGACCTATCTTGGACGCCCTATCCTGCAATTCCTTAGCACCTTCCTTGACCACACCTGATTTGTTCATATTAGCCATCAGGAGATCTAAAGCATGTCGGTTTTGTAGAACCACAGCTGCTAAGGAATCTATTTGATTTTGGACCTCGATCAAGGTTCCAGCAATTTGATTCAGGCTTTCTTGAAGCTCCTCTGATATTTGCTGAAACTGTATTACTGAGTGTGTGAGTCCTGCTATCCCTGTCCCAACAGCAGAACCCATCCCTATAAGCACTAACAATGGAATGAGTATGGGGACCCTCTTCTGAACATGTCCCATAAGGGGAACAGGAATAGCATGATAAGATGCAGGGTCAGCAGATAGACATAACCAGCATTTCTGACCTAAGTTTGGGGTCATATTGATTAACAAGATCTTGACTTAATTCCAGAATCCTTGATATGTAATCTCCTTTGTGTAATTGTTGCAAGGCTCCATTTTCCTTATCTATTCCCCCCTCAGCTGGGAATGTCAAGGAAGGAACCTTAGGTTATGGAGTTGGGTTAGTTCTAAAGTAATGACCCCATGCATAGACAATGCGTTAATGGCGGGAGCGTACTTGACCTAAAATGTCCCTATTCAGTGTCCTGATGCTGCTAGGTCCCCTGGGATTCTTGACATCTTCAAATCCTTCCGCAGGGACAAGGGGGATGTCTTGGACAGTGACACAACATTGGGAACTACTGTGCAAGATATAAATACTTAGTAGACCCTTTGATAAAAACATCCAAAACCATAAAGAAATAATCACTTCCATTCAACACACACATACACACACACAGGGCCTTAATATCACAGCACCCTTATCTCACAAACTCACCACATCAGGAAGAGGGTTAGGGATATGTGTAACTTGGGAAAGAGCAGTATCAACCTCAGTCCTAGACTTCCCACAGAAAGGGCTAGGATAGCAGCTGCTCAGAGTCCCCACACCCAATCTTCCTCTAACATTAGTATGTGTAAGAACGTCATATATTACAGCTAATAAGATGTACATCTACAATGTGAAGGCTGTAGCATCCTTACAAAGCTTCCGCCGTGCGTGGAGAACCAGCTTCCGGAGTGGTTCAGCAAGGCTGATGATCACCACCGTACGTAGAGAGTTCGTCCGGTTGAACTCAGTAGGGTGTATTTTTCTTGAACTGCAACATCAAAGGTTTCTCCGTCCTTGTAACCTGATACGTCACTGGATCACTCTGGTTCACTGGCTTCAATCTCGTCCAATGGATCCAGGATTTGCCTGCTAACAGCTTAACTGCAAGAGGTGAACACAGCACAACAGTATACGGTCCTTTCCATAGGTTTTAAAGGTTCAGCTGTCCAATGTGTGACCCACACTCTATCACCTGGTTTGTAAGCATATGGGGTGGTCCGCACTCTTGCATAAAATGCCTCAATTGATTAACATGATTGTTGTGTTGTAAGTGCAAAAGCAATCTTCTAGCTTCAACTTCTCCTTTTTGAGGTAAGTCAGGCCAACGTTGAAAATGGTATTCAAACAAAGCCGGGGGTCTCCCATATAAAAGTTCAAAAGAGACAACTGGTATTTAGTTCATGAGGCTGTTCCAAAAAATGTACAAGGCCATAGGGAAAAAATACATGAAGCCATAGCAAATGGGCT
Source organism: Ptyas mucosa (assembly GCA_012654045.1). Taxonomy (NCBI): domain Eukaryota; kingdom Metazoa; phylum Chordata; class Lepidosauria; order Squamata; family Colubridae; genus Ptyas; species Ptyas mucosa. The sequence goes on from WNWU01013517.1 coordinate 1,284,811, forward strand.
TCTAAGCACAGTTCGGTAATAATTGCTTCCAATGATCTCTTTAGTGTGTCCATGTAAAATAGCATAAAAAATTGCTTCTCCTTTCTCCAGGGGGTGTTCCTCAAAAACAAGTCTTATTTATGTTTGTAAATCAATTACTTCAGCCCAATAATGTTCTAATCCATACTGATCAATTGATCTGGTGTTGGCTAAGAACGATTGTAGATTCAAATTGTGATCAGTAGGTAAAATCAAGTCTGTCTGCGGCATTAAAATTGTTTAATATTTCAGATGGGGTGCTCACAATAAGGGCTCCCCCAAGAGTCAATTTCCTACTTTCTTGGACCAGTATTGGACAGGAATGCCACAGACTTCTTTTGTCTTGCCCAATACTGAGCCAATGCTCCTCATGCGATTCCATTCTCTGTGTTCACAAAGAGATGGAATGGCTGTTCCAAATTTGGCAAACTTAATACAGGAGCCTTGGTTAAAGCTTGTTTCAAATTGACAAGGCTTCCTCTTTCATGTTCCTCCCATTTCAAACTCCAAGGGGAAGATTCAATTAATTTTGCATATAGGGGTTTGGAAAGATCAGCATACGCATCAATCCAGAATCTGCAGTAGCCAACCAAACCTAAGAATTTCCTTAGTTCTTGCTGGTTTTAAGGTAGAGGCTGAGATGCCACCCCTTCTATTCTATCAAGAGTGATTTTCCTACTCCCTTCATTAATTAAGTGTATTCTAATACTTTGTCCACGTAATCTGATCTCTGTCAATTAAAAACACCACTTCCTCTTCTTTAAATTCCACTACCAAATTTATCAAGGGCTCTCTGCGGAACCCAAAAACTAATCACCCAACATCACCAATACTGACTTTCATCTTCTGCCATCATATTGCACACTTACGCTTCCCTTCTTTGGATTGGGCAGTCTTTCACTCTGTCTACCCTGCCCGCACCATCACTTCGTTTACCCATTATCACTTGGTTCCACCCATTCCTTTCTTCCTTCACCGTCCGAAGGTTCCCTATGATCCAAAAAGAAATCACATACCTTCTCCCTTCCATCAGTTCCACTTTCTCTAACTCCTTCTGCCATCCTGGCCTCCAAGTCAGTACAAGTCTGTTCAGACCAACGTAAAGACAACTTTCTGGCTTCCACTAAAACTTCCTTTCTCCCTTAACCCTAAACATTCAGTTCTATAAACAAATTAGCTCCTTCTGCCAAAGGAACATCCATTAAATCAAGTGTCACCCTAGGCTATAATATAACTACCCCAACACAATAATATTACTGCTGTCATTAATCAAATGTCCAAAGTATTTGATCTCTCTTCCTACATATGATAATTGCTAACCCATCTCTGTAACAATTCCTAAAAGGCAACAACTTGATGCTGCTCACAAACAAACAAGCAAACAAAAAATATGCCATAGGAAAGAGCACTTTGTCTGCTAAGCATGCAGTTGCATGCAGACATAAAGACAGAAAAGAATACAAAAAAGACTTCAAAAATAAAACAAAATATTTTGGATCCATGCTCTGAAATATCTTTGGATCAAACTTTAGTGTCAATTCTGTGCCTTCAGTAAAATGCAAGCAGATTCAGAAAATCTTTCAAAATCATTCCTTTTATATATGTTTAATGAAATATTTTAAACCTCAAAAATTTTCAGAAAAAATAAAATCAAGATTATATTCAGAGCAGAAAAGAAAATACATCTGCATAGCTTTTATATGCAGATGAAAAAGAGGCCAAAACAGTGAGAGGATTTGCAGATCACCCATTGCCCCGCCTTACTCTCAGCAAAGAGAGAAAAAAATGTTTAAAAGAACACACAAGCCTCTCTTCCCCCCCACTCTTCTCTCCTCCAAAGGGAAGGGGGTTTCCGTGTGTAAAAGAATGGGAATACAGGGAGAAAAAATATTCAAACTACATAGAATCCTTTAAACAAAACAACCTTCTGCATTTCTCACTCTAACCTCGCAACACACAAGCATACACATATCTCAGTCCGGACATCTCACACACGCACATTCACATTTGTACTGCAATCAGACTTTCTAAAAACCACTTTCACATACAAAAATTTCATTCACTGCTTCCTTCATGAAAACCAATCATCTAAATATTTCAGGCTCTTTTCACAAGCCAATGCTCCATTTTCTAAATAACCTTTGGTGTACTGTTATTAGGAGATTTATATTGTATAGAACCTCCCTGCAGGTTTGGAAATAATTACATACATACACACATACCATCAAACATTTCCAGACCCGTGGAAGTTGTTTTTGTTTTGGTTTGTTTTGGTTTTATTTTTATTTCCTTGGACAACCTATAGCTTACTCTTAAAGCAGTGGGAAAACTCAGAGAGCAGTTTAAATCATAAATATGATTGTGGGCCCAAACTACTTTCCGTTTCTCCCAGCTTCAAGCTGTGATGTTTACTTAATTTGCAGGCTGACCAAACATCTCACAATCAATTCTTCATGCTATTATTATAGATGCATATCCAAGAATTTTGTAACAAATCACACCAAATTGATCAAGCCAAATTATATGAGTCTTCCCATTTAGACAGGTTTTACAAAAAAAATTTCAATTACCTGCTAAAGCCGAAGTGGGAAGAACAATAAACAATTTCTTCTTTCTTCTTAGTTCTTTCAGAGTTCTCTGGTTTCTGCAAGTTTCTCTTGATATCCATGGCAGTTTGAGTGATAAACCATACATTTAACAGGGATCTATTGCTGTTTCCAATTAAGCACATCCGTCTAAAAGCTCCCTTAAAAGGGGCCAGAATTACTGCCTTCTTAAGATTTGTCTGGCTTCGAGTACTGGAGCTGACAGGTTTTTCTTGTTCCATCTTTTCCTCTTCTCCCTCGGACTTAACCTCCCTTTTAAGTTGCAAATGTTTTCTCAGTGGCTGAATAGAACTTGAGAGCCTTTGGTAAGGAATTTATCTTGGGACTATAGGAAGAGAGGGAGCATAGGGAGGAGGACGATTTATTTCTTCTTCATCTTCCAGGCTCAAAACCTTAGCTTTAATTGTTTGTTTACTGATCTTAGATGTTTCTTTCATCATACACGTTTACACATTCCAACTGACTTTTCCTAAGCCACTTGGGTCTTGAATATTCTTCCATTGGTCTATGTACAGGAACTGTTCCCATCTACCTTCCTATTTAATGATCCTGATGCACCTTTGAAATTATTATGGGAACCAAGGAAACCTCTTCTAGCCACCTTACGCCCAAGGTTGACTATTCATTGACACAAAAGTGTTACAAGGTGTCAGGATTACACGGAGGACCACCATATTACACTGAAAGCAAGAGTTTAACCACCCAGACAATCCTAACCAGGAGAATTAAAGGACGCCGCCTTTTTCTCCTAGGAGGGTGATCAGGCCCCCTCTTCTGTCTCAAAATAGACAGGCCTCTTTCCCCCGTTTAAATGTATACTTGCCTGTAAGCAGTCTTGATTTTCTGCGGAGATTTCTGAGTCTGATCTGCCCTTTTTGTGGGTCCTTGGCTGAGTTGCTTCTCCAGCAAGCGTACGATAATTCCCCACTGAAGAATTATATAGACTTCAAAGGAGTCCGCTTGCCGGCTTTTGAATTTTCGTTGGGAAAGAGTCGTTACTCACCGGGGCAACACGCCTAGACAGAAAATTCTCTGCCTCTCAAAATCCAAAGTCCCATCTGCCAGGGTGCCAAAAATGTTATAGAATTAAGAGATTGAGAGTCATCCCAAAGGGCAAACAGAATCAGATTTTATTATTGCAATAAGGTTCAGAGTCCGATTCATACCTGGAAGTCTGAACAAAATTATGAGTCGGGGACCCTGGTCTTTATACTGTTTCAAACAAAGGAAACTGCTAACACAGCAGTTCCAATTACACAGATACATTTGACATCTCTTAATTACAAAAGTTTTACAATATCCTGACCAAAACAATCATAATTCAACTGTTCAGTGAAGGGTGGGTAGTTAAAGTATCTCTTGTTGATAAAAGGAAATCTTCAAGGATGAGAATCCTCCTCTCATAGCTATATGTCACAGTTTGTTTCTATCTTCTGACATGTGGGGGCCTCTTTACGATGTTTGTCCTAGCCAAAAGGAATTCGACTGAATTGGTCTCCCTTCTAGTTGGATACATTTAAACACAATTCCTGCTTGTAATACTTTGAGTAAAGAGGGCCCTTCAATGGTCATCTATCTGGACCCGCATTCATCATCATCATTACTATAATATTCCCTTACTACAATAATGGGAGCTAAGACAAACTGGAGCCAGGACGTGTCTTAGTCTGAGTTTCTGTCAGTTTCTGAGTCTGTGCTGAGAAACAAAACTAAAACCAGAGCGTGTGCTTTCTGCTCTCCTGAAATGAAACTAACTGTTCTCTCCTGCCTTGTGTTCTGCCTGTAACTTCTATCACATTGAAGAATCAATGTGGTAGATTGATTCTTATTGGTATTGTAAATACTTCATCTGTTAAGTATATAAAGAAGTTAATGAATCCAGCTGTGTGTGCTTCTAGATTTGATTTTTGCAAGAAACTCTGCCATGTCTTTCATTATTAAATTATTTCATGTTTCAATATATTGTTGTAATGTCAATCACCATATTATTTAAACATACATAATAATACCTCCATTCAATTTCTAAAGTTCCATCTTGTTTTTGCTTTCATTTTATTATCTACAAAATGTATATACTAATATTCCCCCTTTCTCTTATTTCTGTCTCTATTCTAACTTTTAATCATATCACCTTATATTAAAAGACCTTTTCCTTCTATCCACCATTTCTCACCCACTTTAGTGCTTTGAATCCTGTTCATTTTTAACTTACTTCCTATATTTCACTCTTTGCATCAATTTGTATTAAGGTACAATCATTCATTATTTCATTGTTCAATATTTTAGTACACGGTTTCAATACCAATCACAATATTATTTAAATGTACAAGGTTATTCTAATCATATTCTTTACAATCATCAAATCTATATAATTCTGATAGTAATAGACATGTTTATATTACGGTATGTTCTTGCATTATTTAATTGCTCCATTTTTCAATATATTATTCCAATGCCAATAACAATATTATTTAAGTTTTTTTAAAACTTTAACTATTATTAAGTAGTTAATAATACCATCATTCAATCTCTAGTTTCACCATTTTATTATTGCTTTTGTATACACACACACACACACACACACGTTTCCCCATTCTCTTATTACTACCTAACTTCTAATCATGCCACCATTCTAAAAAAAAAATAAAAAATCTTTTATCTACTTTAAACATTTCTGATAATTGTACACAAGAAAACCATTGACAAGTATGTACTTCTGTTGATTTTATTTTATAATCCCCTTGAAAAAATTCTAGTACATCATGATAAGTTAGTCATTTATATTTACTTATCATTTCTTTATAAAATTCTACTGCTGAAAGCTGTATAGCTGTTTTCAGACACTAGATTTATATTTATTTTACTCTATTCTTTTCTAAAATGGCCTGCCTGACAGTGATTTTTGACATCTACATTAATCTTAGCTTTCTACACCATAGATATCCATGCCACCCAGATCTCAGATCAGGGCTTCTAACTCTAATAATCTTCTATTTCTTAATAACACCCATTCTTTCATTCAGGCTAGGCAAGAGGAAACAAAATAAAAATCTGGGAGATCCAATCCTCCTCTTTCCTTTGCATATTATATTTAACTCACAGTTGTTTCCTCTGCCATAAAAATTTAGATATGTCTTTCTGCCATTGTTTAAATGGTACATCTATTATTATAACAGATATTGTTTGAAACAAAAATAACATTCTAGGTAAAACATTCACTTTAATCAGAAAAATTCTTCTCAACAATGGCAATTGTATTTTTCCATTTTATCCAAATCTTTTTAAAATTCATTCATTAGTAATTGTGTTATTAATTATTGTGAAGTAATATAATTCACACTTGTAATAGTAATGTCAAAATATTTCATCCCTTTCTCAATCTTAAAACTTGTTTTACTCATCTTTATTTGATCTTATGTTTTCATTTTTTTAAACATCTTTTCTTCTGTTTATTAATCTTGAAACCTGCTGGAGTCCCAAATTTTTCTAATATATTCATTAATGGTTCAATTGTTTTTAAAGGGTCTACCAAAATCAAGTCATCTACAAAAGATCTCGACTTAAATTACTTTTTGTTAATTTTTACATCCACAATCCACTTATCATGATTTACATTGCTTTTTAATATTTCAAGAACTAAAATAAACAGAAGAAATGACAGTGTGCAGCCTTGTTTTGTTCCTTTTTGTATCTCAGATGGTTTGGTTAAATCTCCATTATTTACACCATCTTGTGAAGTAAATTACAATTACAATGCTTTTAAAAGTTTAAAAAAAAGCCTCTGATGATCGCGCAGCTCAGCTGGGATCATCAGAGGCTTTTAAAAGCATTTTTTCTACAACCTCTTTGGCTAAAGAGGTTGTAGGAAAAAAATACCTTTAAAACCCTATGTGGATCCCTGTTGAATCGCATGACCTTTAGATAATTCTAAAAGCTTTTTTTCTACAACCTCATAAGGTTGCAGAAAAAATGCTTTTAAAAGTAAAAAAAAAAAAAAGTTGCCCATGCCCACCCAGTCACATTATGCCCCCACCAAGCCACACCCTCAGAACCGGTAGTAACAAATTTTAGATTTCACCCCTGGTCAAGATCCTTCTGTATCTTGAGCCTATCTTCTGAAGTGTTGGCTATTCCTGCCAGCTTGGTGTCATCTGCAAATTTGATGAATTTCCCATCTATCCCCTCGTCCAAGTCATTGATGAAGATGTTGAAGAGCACTGGGAGTAAAACAGAGCCCTGGGGTACTCCACTGCATACTTCCCTCCATGTAGAAGCAGTTCCACTGAGGACTACACGTTGAGTGCGGTTGGTCAGCCAGTTCTGGTGGCGATGCTGTCTAACCCACATTTTTCTATTTTATCTAGTAGTGGGTTATGGTCTACTTTATTAAATGCTTTACTGAAGTCCAAATTAATTATATCGACAGCATTCTTCTGATCCACTAATTCTGTCACTTTGTCAAAGAATGCAATAAGATTAGTCTGGCATGATCTCTTTTTGGCAAACCCATGTTGGCTTTTGGTTATTATTTGATTTGCTTCTAGGTGTTCGGTTATTCATTGTTTGATTATCTTTTCCAGAATCTTCCCTGGTATTGAGGTGAGGCTGATAGGTCTGTAGTTTCCTGGATCTATTTTTTTTCCTTTTTTGAAGATGGGAATTACATCATCTCTTTTCCAATCCTCTGGCAGTTCCCCTGTGCTCCAGGATCTTTGAAAGATATAGTTCAGTGGTTCTGAGCTCTCATCTGCAAGTTCCTTCAGAACTTTGGGGTGTAATCCATCTGATCCTGGTGATTTTAACTCGTCTAGGGTAGATAGATCTTCACTTACCATTTTCTTCCCTATTTTAACTTGTGTTTCTAATCTATTTTTTGTGGTGCTGTTTTTGATAGGTTGGGCTGTTTTTTCCTTTTGTGTAAAGACAGATGCAAAAAATAAGTTATGTAGTTCTGCTTTCTCCCTGTTGCTTGTCACCTTCTTGCCACTTTCTCCCAGCAATGGGCCAATTGTTTCCTTGACTTTTTTCTTGCTTTTAATATGTTGGGAAAAGCTTTTTTTGTTATTTTTTTCTTTAGTCGCAAGCCTTTGTTCATTGTGAGTCTTAGCTTTCCTCACTTCATCTTTACAGGCTCTGGCTATTTGCTGATATTCTGCCTTAGTTATTTGCCCTTCTTTCCACTTTTTATATTCCACTTTTTGTCTTTCAATTTGTTAGAGAGTTCTTTATACAGCTATGCTGGTTTCTTTTGAGATCTATTATTTTACTTCTTCATTGGTATTGTGCTAGACTGGGCTTTTATAATCGCACTTTTCAAAATTTCCCAAGCTTCTTGAGTTGTTTTCCCCTTGAGGATTCCCATCCATGGAATCCTTCTCAAGCTCTCTCTAAGTTTATTGAAAGTAGCTCTCTTAAAGTCCAAGACTCTAGTTTGACTTTGTTCTACTACTTGTGTTTGCATAATGTTGAATTCCAATATTGCATGGTCACTTGCCCCCAAGGTTCCTGTAGCTTCAACACCTTCTATCATTTCTGTTAGTGAGAATTAAGTCCAATATGGCTGATCCCTTTGTTCCCTTCTCTACTTTTTGGGAAACAAAGTTGTCTGCTAGGTTTGTTAGGAACCTGTTGGATCTTCCACTTGGTGCAGAGTTTGTCTCCCAGTTGATGTCAGGGTAGTTAAAATCCCCCATTATAAATACTATACCTAAAATCTTTATTACCCTCTAGTGTTTAGTTTTTGAATTTATTTATTTATTTATTTATTTATTTATAAAATTTGTATGCTGCCCTATCTCCAAGGACTCAGGGTGGCTCACAACAACAATCAACCAAGCAACTGTTAAAATCAACAAATATACACAAAAATATGAAAAATTAAAAAAATAATTAAAATATACTACCCCATCAGTCCAGGCTGGGGGACATAAATAGCCAGGTTTTCAATTCATGGTGGTAGGTGCAAAGGTCAGGGGCCAACCGGAGCCCCAAGGGAAGTTGATTCTAAAGGATGGGATGCTCACAGAGAACGCTCTACCTCTGGGGGTTACCAGCCGACATTGTCTAGCCGACGGCACCCTGAGTAGGCCCTCTCTGTGAGACTGCACCGGGCGATGGGAAGTTGATGCTGGTTGCAGGTGGTCCGACAAATAGCCTGGGCCTAAGCCATGAAGGGCTTTATAGGTTAACACCAGCACCTTGAATCTCACCGGCAACTGGCAACCAATGCAAGCCGCACAGGAGAGGTATAATATGGGAGTATCGGGTCTTTCCCGCAACAACCCACGCGGCCGCATTCTGCACTAGCTGAAGCCTTGGATAGTACAGTGGTCTAAAGCCCTGTTATTAACATCAGCTGCTTGCAATTATTGCAGGTTCGAATCTCACCAAGGCTCAAGGTTGACTCAGCCTTCCATCTTTTCTAAGGTAGGTAAATTGAGGACCCATTTTTTGGGGCAACAAGCTGACTTTGTATAAATATACAAAAGTATGAAGGCTATTGCTTAGCGCATTGTAAGCTGCCCTGAGTCTCCAGAGAAGGGCGGCATATAAATCAAATTTTAAAAAAAAAGCCTCCGGATGGTCTTCACGGTCAGCCCCAGGTAGAGAGCATTGCAGTAGTCGATCCAGGAGGTGACTAGCGCATGAGTGACTGTGTGTAGGGCATCTCGGTCCAAGTATGGGTGCAACTGGTGCACCAGGTGAACCTGGGCAAACGCCCTCCTGGTCATGGCCATGATATGACCCTCCAAACTCAGCCATGAATCCAAGAGGATGCCCAAGTTGCGCGCCCTGTCTACGGGGGGCAACACCTCACCCCCAATAGACAGTGTTGGAACTTCTCGCTCGGCCCAAGATGCCGGTATCCACAGCCACTCGGTCTTGGCCGAGTTGAGTCGAAGCCTGTTACTCCCCATCTAGATCCGTACCACTTCCAGGCACCGGGACATCACGTTGAGGGCTTCTCTGGGCTGGTTCAGGGTGGATATAAAAAGCTGGGTATCATCAGTGTACTGATGATACCCCACCCCAAAACCATGGATGATCTCTCCCAGCGGCTTCATGTAAATGTTGAACAGAAGGGGCGAGAGGACCAACCCCTGGGGCACCCCACAAGGGAGGGGCCTGATGGCCGACCTCTACCCCACTGCCAACACCGCTTGCATATGACCCAAGAGATAGGAGGCAAACCACTGTAAAATGGTGCCACCCACTCCCAACCCCTCGAGGCGTCACAGCATGATACCATGGTCGATGGTATCAAAAGCTGCCAAGAGATCTAATAGAACCAGGACCGAGGAATGACCCCTGTCCCAAGCCCTCCACAGAGCATCCACCAGCATGACCAATGCCGTTTCCATGCTGTAACCGGGCCTGTAACCCAATTGGCATGGGTCTAGATAATCTGCTTCATCCAGGGCCACCGGAAACTGACGTGCCACCACGCTCTCAACAACCTTCGCCAAAAAGCGAAGGTTGGAGACCGGACGAAAGTTGCCCAAAATGGTTGGCTCCAAGGCAGGTTTCTTAAGGAGGGGCCTAACCACTGTCTCCTTCAAGGCAGTGGGAAAATTCCCTCCATCCAAGGATGCCATTATCACTGCTTTGATCCAACTGCATGTCACCTCCCGAGCTGCATAAACCAGCCAGGAGGGACACGGGTCCAATATGCAAGTGGTCGCACTCAGCTTCCTCATGATCCTGTCCACTTCCTCCAGGGTAACAGGGTCAAACTCTTCCCAGATAACCTGCCGCCTCCCCACCGTCCAACCCTGCCCTGTCAGAGTCCAAGCCGTCCCGAATCTGAATGATCCTGCCCCACAGATGTTGACTAAACTCCTCAGCTTGCCCCTGCAAAGGGTCCTCCCCCACCCTCTGATACAGGAGGGAGCAGGATACCCTAACAGGGCAGTCGGATGATTATCTGCGGACGCAATGAGGGCGGAGAAGTATGTACGCTTCTCTGTCGCCATCGCCTCCAGGTAAGACCGTGTGAATGATCTTAGCTGGTCTCGGTCAGATTCAGATCGGCTAGTCCTCCAACAGCTCTCTAGGCCTCTTCTCCTGCGCTTCATCCCCCAGAGCTCCTCAGTATGCCAAGGGGCAAGCCGGGGTCTGCGCCAGGTCAAGGCTTCAAAGGCACGACATGGTCGAGAGCCCCAGTGGCCGCTCTATCCCAGGTCTCCACCAGGGTCTTGACTGGGGTGTGGGGGAGAGAGAGAGGGATCATCCCAAGCTCTGTCTGGAACCTCTCCGGGTCCATCAGGTGCCTGGGGCGGAACCAGATGGTCGGTTCCACATCCCAGCAAGGTGGGGTGGCATTCTGGAAGTCCAACCAGAGGAAATCATGGTTGGTCCATGATAGGGGGGAAACGACAAATACCTCCCCATCGAGGTAACACACCACTGCTCCGAGATAAAAACAAGATCGGGTGTGTGCCCTCCCTTATGAGTCGGTTCCTGAATAATCTGAGTCAGGTCCATGGCCACCATGGATGCCATGAACTCCTGAGCCACCCCTGCCCCCTCCCCCCTGCCCAGGGAAGGCAGGTTGAAGTCCCCCAGCACCATAAGTCTTGGGAGCTCTACCACCAACCCCGACAGGGCATTGAGTAGGCCAGGCAGGGCCGCTGCCATGCAGCTGGGAGATAGGTACATGATCAGCAGGCCCAACTGACCCCGTGGACCCCATCTCATGAGGAGGGTTTCGCATCCGTCTATCTGCGGAACAGTGACCTTCCACGGACTAAGGGCTTCCCTTATAACAACCACCACCCCGCCTCCTCTTCCCTGGGCCCTCGGTTGGTGCAGCACCCGGAAACCTGGTGGGCAAAGTTCAGTTAGAGAGACACCTCCCTCTGAGTCCAACCAGGTTTCCGTAATGCAAGCCAGGTCTGCGTTTTCCTCCTCAATCAAATCCCAAATGAGGGGAGATTTGTGAACCACAGACCTGGCATTAAAATAGACCAACCGGAGCCCAGTTTTCCCCTCTCTCAAACTCCCAGGAAGTCAGATAGACAGTGGGGGTGAGCTTCCAAGTTTTGATATGGCCCTCTGTTCATCCACCCGCCTCCATTCCCAATCACAACCGGAATATGAGCTCCCACCCTTTCCCTTAGGCCCCTGGGCCCCCACATCCTGCTCCCCCTCCACTGTTCTCCCCCCAAAGCCTGGACTGCCACTGGCCCAACAGAGCCCCCCCAGCCACCCACCGGCAATACCCCTCCCCCTCCCCAATCCCCTTAAAAATTTAGTTAAAAACAATACAGTGTCCCCTTAAAAAACCCCTTAGAGCCTGTATGCCACCTCTTGGGGTCCCAAGACCTGTCATTAAGGTAGGCCTTCGCTAGGCCAATAGGCCACTCCCAGGAACGGGGGGCATTCCTCAGAGCCACTAAGTCCATGCTGGAGTATGTAATAAACATCCTCAAAGATGGAAGGGGTACATCCAAAGGTAAATGAGGAAACAGATAGTCCATCCCTGGAACAGGAGCCTCCAAGCCCAAGCATCCTCCCATGATGAAGGGGATGCAGGTAGATGCTGGTCCTTGCAAGGTTCCTGAGTCCAGAGGGCGCTTACCCTAGGTGGAACTGTCAGCCAATGTGACCCTCTCACTCCACATGGCCCGGTCCTGATGGAAAGAAGGTCCACAGCCGCCCTCTCACGGCAGTGGGCATCAGCCTCAGGATCGACCAATCCAATCCTGGACTGCCAGTAGGGATCCAAGGCATTAGATGACAAATCCAGACTGTGCCAGTGTAGGAAGCAGTCCCAGAACACATAGGTATTGATCTCCAAATCCAGGGCCAGATCAGGCCCAGAGTCACCCAGGTCTCCTCCAGTCAATAGGGGTCTCCTGAATCTATTTTATGTCTTGTAAAAGTCAAAACAGCATCTATTTCCTATGAGAAGCTGTTTGTACTTTATAACTAATCTCAAATTCTTATTGTAAATGTTTCAGTATTCCAATTCTATTCGGTCCTTTAAACTATTAATATTTTCTAAGATAAAAGTCTTATTTAGCTCTTTGCTTCTTATTTCAGGTTTAAAAAATACTTAAGGCTACTATGAACATTTTAGTTTTTTCAGGATTGAAGGCATAGTGGCATGGCATATTAAACCTCTCATTCCCAAGGTCCTTACTAATTTAGAAGTAGTTTAATGAGCAATTTCCAAAATTGATTAAATAATGACATTTGCAAACTTAGTATCCTTTAAAAGTCTTTGCTGCAGTTGGAAGCAAGATGGCCAATCCTTTGTCTCTTGGTTTACAAGGTTTACCCTTGTAAAATAGCTGTCCTGCTGTCTCCTCACAGGAACCAACTATCTGAAACACATGTGGGCATTTTCCCATCTTCTCCTTATCCTGAGAGGTTCCAATGATGGTCCCTTGGTCTTTGCCATGATTGTTATTTCTTCTTTCAAAGAGGCATCTTCAGTTCACTTTCCCAGCCATACCAAGAACTACTTTGGCTAAGTCATTAGGATATCTTAACACAGTGACTCATGGGTTAATGCAGGATACTCTCTGTAGAATCATACTTAATAATAGTTTAGTATCTGCAGTAATGGACAACACAAAGTACTGACTAGAATACTTAATAAAACATCCCATTCAAGCATAGTCTACATCAGAATTTCTTAGGTCACGACTGAACCAAGTTTTAGTTTTCAACACTGATACATGTATCCCTCAGTGATGAAAACCATTTTTTTAAAACTACTGGTTCTGTGGGCGTGGCTTGGTGGGCATGGTGTGGCTTGGTGGGCATGGCAGGGGGAAGGATACTGCAAAATCTCCATTCCACCCCACTCCAGGGGAAGGATACTGCAAAATCCTCATTCCCTTCCCACTTCTGGGGGAAAGATATTGCAAAATCTCCATTCCCAACCCCACTCTGGGGCCAGAGGTGGTATTTGCCAGTTCTCTGAACTGCTCAAAATTTCTGCTACTGGTTCTCCAGAACCTGTCAGAACCTGCTGGATTTCACCCCTGGTATCCCTGAATATCTTGTAATTGACTTCCTCCACAATGCTTCCTTTCACATGGTCTGGTTTATTTATTGAAGTCACAAAAGACCCTATCTTTTTCTAGCTTGTGTTCAGAGATATTTTGGTAATAATATGGAAAGTGCTATCCTCTGGATTGTGATGTAATCTTTCTACATGATACATATATTTGGGTAACATATGCTAGCAAAACATGTGCAGTGGGAATTCCCATATATCAGTATGTTGTACAGGCTTTTAATTATCTTCAAATAATTGTTGTAAAGAAACTTTAAGTATCCTTAGACATTATCTTTCACAGTTATATAGTCTAAAAGAAAAACAAAACAAAAAGTGCCTGTCTTATTGTTTAGATTTGAACATTCAGGTAGAATGATCTAAATGTTAAGGTTCTGACTAATGAACCCAACCAATTCAGCACTTGAAGACTTTCAGCTTTCTCAAAGAACTGTTTTCTCAAGTACATCATTTCAGCACAGATGAAAACGAAACCAGCTCTAAATATTTCCCACAGTTTGTCTGTTGTTGTTGTTGTCTGGTGTGACTTTCCAGACTTCCCCCCTCTCACACTGTGTGGCAATCTGAGAAATGGAAAGATGGCTGTGGAGGCCTGATTTGTTTCAAAGTTGACAATTGGATCCCCCCTAGAAGGTGAGAAGCACCTGGAAAACACATACACATTAATGAAACCAGGGTCTCTTTTTCTCCCTAGAAAGGTCCTTTGGGTTTCTGGGGGTATTTCCTGTGAAACTTCCTAATCAACCAGTCTGCCTTCATATTCTGCTCTTTCACCCACTAGCATCTGACATCCGGTAACCCTTCTATTGGATAGGTATTGCCCTTGTATAACCTGGAGTCCAGGATCCTTTTAACCTCGTAATGTATCTCCCCTTCCACCACTATAGGACAAATAGCTATCCTGCTACTGGCTTCAGCTCCAACCCCATCACTGGCTTAAGCAAACTGCAGTGGAACACTGGACACATTTTCCCCAGTAAGTGTGGCAGTTTAATTCCACTGTCACTGGGTTGATGATTTTTGCTATGGGGAAAGACCCTATAAACTTTGGATCCAGATTTTGGCAGGAAGCTTCAACTTCAGGTACTTTGTGGAGAGATACACTTTCTCTCCACCGCAAAACTTCTGGGGTATCTACCTCCTGTCTGCCTGAACCTTATGAGTCTCCGTTGTCTTGGCTAGCACCCGCTTTACATTTCCCCATGCACTCTCCAAGGAACCCATGCATTCCATCAACCTCACTGAGGAGGGGGGTTCTCGAGGGTACTCTGGCATGTGGAAAATTCCACTCCCATAGCCACCTTGAATGGGGTAAGCCCTATGCTGCTGTGTACAGCATTATTATATGCAACCTCAGAAAATGGCAGGAGATCTACCCCGTTAGACTGCTCATAGTTGACAAAGCTATCTCAAGTACTACTCTATTATTGTGTTAGCTCATTCCTTGGCTCCGTTCATATTTATAAACTCCCTCGAAAACCTGGCAGTGCATTGGAACTCCTGGTCCAAGATGACCCTCTTTGGCACCCTGTGCAGTCAATAGCTGCAGGAACAACTTGGCCAGTCTCTGGGCAGATGGGAGGCTTCTGCAGGCTATGAACTGGACCTTTTTGGTTGTTATTGTTAGTTGCAAAGTCATGTCTGACTCATTGTGACCCCATGGATAGCATTCCTCCAGGCCTTCCTGTCCTCTACCATCCCCCAGAGTCCATATAAACTCATTAAACTGCTTCAGTGACTCCATCCAGCCACCTCATTCTCTGTCTTTGTCACAGTTAAATGCCTGACCCATGCCAGTGTTTGGCCGGGCACTGGGAAAGCAGGGGTTAAACATAACACCCATCCTACCCACCACCTCGCTTAGCCACACCTTACCTGTGTCTCTGCCTCCCAAGTATATAAGGGCATCCATGTGCTCTTCCAGACCTTACCTGCAATGAACATGTATATGTATGAATAAA
This sequence comes from Ptyas mucosa, assembly GCA_012654045.1. NCBI lineage: Eukaryota > Metazoa > Chordata > Lepidosauria > Squamata > Colubridae > Ptyas > Ptyas mucosa. The sequence goes on from WNWU01013517.1 coordinate 1,300,425, forward strand.
GATACCATCATTAGAAATACTTACATCTATGTCTGTTATTGAGGTCAGATCCTTGAAAACTATAACAATATGGTAGCAGAGGATGGTTCGTTGACCCAATAACAAGAAGATATACTGAAAAGGCAAGCCTCCTGTAAAGAACCAAGAAACAGAGCACAGAACGGAAAATGGAGAGTCAACTAATGACCCTGGATGACTTCCCAGAGGGAAGGCAAGGGAACCTGAGAAAAGAAACCGATCCAGAAATAAATACAGAAAATGAAAAAGAAGGAATTGAAGGACTGAGTAATAAAAAGGAAAGCAGCCTGTGGTTGGACATACTGAGGCTGCTGAGATCCAGAAACGATAAAGAGGACCTCGTCGTGAACCTGCAGGAGCTATTGAACAGTTGCAGAGCAGTGAGGATGGACTCGAACTCAGACCAGGAACATGATGGAAGAGAATCGGTAAGCGATCCTCCCCCAGGCGACCCCCTAAATGGACCGGAGACATGCGATCCCACGCTAAATTTGAATCGGCAGCCATCTTTAAATATGCTGTCAGACAAAATGGCCGACCTCCAATCACAAGCCAAGATTCAAAATGGTTGGTGCAGGAAATGAGACCATGTGAAAGAAAGCCCTAGAATGTGGGGAGGACGAAGAATCATGGGATGAGGGGTCTGAATCTGATTCCGAAGAACCCCCAACCGACCAACAAGTCGACGAGGCTATGAAAATAATCATAGCTGCACTCGGGCCTGACCTCATAATCGCAAAAAAGGGGCCCAAGACACAAAAAGGGACAACCAGTTACCGAGGGGGACAGCAAACCACCCACGTAAGGGACGCGGACATCACTGCGGGAACACAGACGCCACTGCATTCCTCGAGGGACCCACCCATGTGACCACCAGAACGCCGGGACCACCGAGAGTACCTGCCTGCATCGCTGACCCACCGGAGTGTGCGGAGCCACCAGATGGATGAGTCCACGACAAATCGGATGCCTCTGGACCTTCGCTGGACCTCCAGAGCCGAATCCTGGGACTACTCGACTGAGAGAGGCCTCTACTCGGGAGCCGCGCTGAACAGGTCCTTCCTCGACGACGGCAGAGCTGGAATGGACTTCGCACATGCGCAGGACTTCACACATGCGCAGTTGCGCCTAGGAAATAAAAGAGAAAAAAAAACTTAGAGAGGGCTTTTTAAAATCCCTGCAAGCGTTCCTATGCCGTATTGCGGCTACCAGCATATTCAGGACCATGGACAGCCGCCTGCTGTAAGTAACATTGCAAATAATTCAGGGAATTTGCCAAATGATTTCCCAAAACTGAGAATGGATGGAAATAATTTACTTGAATGGAGCCAGCAGCTTCAGGTTGTATTTATGAAAGAAAATATGTTATTTTTTATTAATGACCCACCAGAAAAACCTTGGGATTTTGATGTAGATTGTAAACATCATAGGGCTTTTTACTTGCTTATTTCGAGTATATCACCAGCTTTGTACCATAGTATCCAACAGTACCTGACAGTGTCAGAGATCATGCAGGATATGTTTGGGCAGTTTTATAGTGACAGTGTAGCCTCAACTACCAAGATGTCTAAAGATTTCCTTTCTGCTAGAATCAGACCAGGGACTTCCATAAGTGAACACCTTGTCACCTTAAACACTACCAGGGCTGAATTGCATATAAGGGGGGAGGTTACATCAGACCAGACCATGAAGAGCATAATACTTAACTCACTAGACCCCACCTGGGATAGCTTCATCACCCATTTAGACTCAATAAGTTTAGGGCACCTATCTGTTGAAAGACTGTTGCGGAAGACAACATGAGAAGAAGCAGACATGATACATGTAGAGAACACCTATCAACCAAGAGAGTAGTATTCCAAGATAGACAATCAGACACCACTGAATGCTACATTTGTGGGTCCAAGAGTCACTACAAATGATACTGCCCCAAGAACTTCAGGGAAAGAAATAGGAATGAACACAGGGTCAGACACACAGAAAGATACATTCCTGAGGACAGATACAGGCACAGGGACTCACCTAACCCCAGGGATAGGAGGGGAAATAGAGACACTTCCTGGGACAGCAGGACAGGGTCGCTATATGGGCTAGGAGAAAACAATCAAAACAACAAGAGAGACAGGGAAGGTAGCTTATGGCTCATTGACTCTGGAGCAACAAATCACACTACGTGCAACAAACAGCTCCTATCTTCATTTACTGAAGAAAATTTTCTAATTAAGGTAGCAAATCAAAATGAGGTGCATGTAACAGGGAAGGGAAATGTGACATTGCCTGGAATAGGAGAAATAGAGGGGGTACTGTTAGTCCCAGAGATACCTCACAACATCCTAGCAGCTCTAAAATTATGCAAGGAGTCCAAAGTAAGAATAGTACTCACAGGAGAAAGGGTATATATGAACAGAGACAACAATAACATAGGAGAAATTACAGTTAGGGGAGAATTACCCTACCTACACTTTGGGGAGGAAAATGGGCCAAGCGTTAACGCTAGTCTAGATACAGAAAACACCACAGAGACAGAGGAGAGCAGAGAGGATATCACAGATAATAAGGAGGCAGAAAACTAAGATGAACAATCACAGGAACACAATAACCAGCAACAAAGAAAAACACTAATAGGTAAACCAATACATGATAATTGTGCTCACTTGTTGCACCGTAAATTGGGACATGCCAGTTTCCCTGTAATACAGAAAATGTACAGTTGTGTTGAAGGCATTAAAGTGAAAGATTGTGAAAACTATTTAGAATGCTCGGTTTGTAAGTGTTCTAAGTTAAAAACAAAACCAAGGCCAAAAAATTCATCTCGTACCACTGATCACACACCTTCAAATTAGTACACATGGACCTAGTTGGGCCCCTAAGGCCTTCCATAAAGTATAAAAAACGGTTTTTCCTCACAATCGTAGACGACTACAGTCGCTACGGATTTGTCTACACCCTAAGACACTAGAGTGAAGCATTTCAGAAATTTAAAGAATTCTACAAGAGAGTAGAGACCCAGCACAATGCTCAAATCAAACAAATTATGACAGATAGGGGGTCAGAGTTCCTATCTAAGGAATTCTCACACTGGCTCAAGTCCAAAGGCATACTCCACTTTACTTTTTCTCCCTTTTCAGCCTTTCTAAACGGAGTATTAGAATGATGAAATTCCACATTACAGACTATGGTTAGATGCGCATTGGAGGATGCGGGAATTGGACAGCATTTTTGGTCAGAGGCCCTAATATACTCCAACTACATTCTTAATAGACTATGGTCCAGTGTAATTGGCAAAACACCATATGAACTAATGTATAATAGGAAGCCACAGATAGCTCATCTACACGTGTTTGGAGTTATTGCTGACGTACATATACCGAAACAATTACATTGCAAAGGGGATAAGGTGTCTAGGAGACTCAGGTTCATGGGCTATGAGAGCAGTACCAAGGGGTTCAGGTTTATTGACAAAGCAATAGATTCGTGATATCCAGGACAGCTGTGTTCCATGAACAAGCTAATTGGTCCAAAATACATCTAAATGAGATATACCCCAGACTAGAGATACCACAAGGAACACATAGCACAGATGAGCATGACACAAGGGAAGACAGAGAGGAGGAGAATGACAGACCTAAAGTTTGAATCAAGCAATCCACCAAGCAGTTAGAATCAAGGAGTGGAAAGGAGAACACCCAAAAATAAAGGTAGAATCACTCACACAAAAGGAAGCCACATACCTACATGACAATGAACACACAACAAGTAGGCTGGTTAGAGGGAATAGGAATCAAATGCCCAAGAGGTTTGAGGACTACGTAATGCATATACACTCTGGACCCATCACTCCCAACTCTTATGAGGAGGTACTGAAACTCCCACATGAGGAAAGATTGAGATAGGAATCAGCCATGACCAAAGAAATGAATAGCCTTAAAGACTTAAATGTATTCACCAAAACCAGGGTACCAGAAGATAAAAATGCAATAGGTACAAGGTGGATATTCAAAATCAAAGCACTAGAGGGTGGACAAAATTTATACAAGGCACGATTAGTAGCCCAGGGGTTGCTCAAAGGTACCCAGAGGATTACACTGATACTTATTTGCCCACCATAAGGGCAGAGAGTGTTAAGAGTGCGTTGGTAATTGCTGCCATACTAGGACTAGATATGTACCAGTTTGATGTACAGACTGCGTACTTACATGCGAAACTAGATAAAGAAATATATGTCAGGGCACCACCTTGTAAAGATACGAACAAGGGTGAAACATGGTTACTGAACAAAAGTCTGTATGGGTTAAAGCAATCTGGCAAGCGGTGGTACGAGTGCCTGGTAAAGGTACTCGAATCGATGGGGTTTAACACAACAGAAGCAGATAACTGCTTCTTCACCAGAAGAGGGGGTGACTCTCCCAAATACATTCTTGTATATGTGGTGGATATTCTATACATTGGCAAACACAAAAACAAATGTGATGCATTTGCTAGTAAACTAGGAGAACACTTCTCTTCAAAGTCATTGGGAAGGATAAACAGATACTTGGGTGTACAAATCTACAAAACTCCCAGAAGGTTCCAACTGTCACAGAAAGAGAAGATCATTGAACTGCTACACAAGTGTAACATGGCAGATGCCAAACAGACCAAGACTCCCATGCAACCAGACTTTTTGAAAAATATGTATGGTGAGTCACCTGAATTCAAGGACAATACCCTTTATAGGTCAACTATCGGGTCACTGTTATACATATCCAACTGGACTAGACCTGATATTGCCCTGCCAATTAACTTACTATCTAGACACGTGGGTAAACCTACCTTGTATCATTGGGAAGCTATAAAAAGAGTGCTCAGATACCTGAAGTACAGTGCTGATGCGTGCCTATACCTAGAACCAGATGTACTCAAGGAACCCACACTCACTTGTTTTGCTGATGCTGACTGGGCGGGGGACGTAAAGAGTAGGAAAAGCACATCAGGATATGTGTTCTTCCTCAACAATAGCCCAGTGCACTGGTACACTGGCAAACAGAACCTAGTAGCAACGTCAACCACGGAAGCCGAATACGTATGTTTATCCAAGGCCGCCAATAACTTGACGTGGTTCGACAATCTCATTACCAGCGTTTGGACTGAACCGGCGTACCCAATTGTTATCCACAAAGACAATAAAGCCGCCATTGAAATATCTATGGCTGATGCGGTAGGACAGAGGTCTAGGCACATAGACATTAAAAATAAACATGTAAGGCAGCTGTCAAAGATTGGATTCATAAAAACGATTCATTGTGACACTGAGGAGCAAACAGCGGATATACTGACGAAGCTGCTGGTGGGTAAATAACACTCCTATCTGGTATCAAAGCTATGTGTCAGAACATTGATTCCTCCCAATCAATCAAGTACCCAGTCACAGGTCAGACATTTAGAGGGGGATTTGTCACAGTTAAATGCCTGACCATGCCAGTGTTTGGCCGGGCACTGGGAAAGCATGGGTTAAACATAACACACATCCTACCCACCTCCTCGCTTAGCCACACCTTACCTGTGTCCCCACCTCCCAAGTATATAAGGGCATCCCACGTTGGTCCATGTGCTCTTCCAGACCTTACCTGCAATGAACATGTATATGTATGAATAAAGATACCATCATTAGAAATACTTACGTCTATGTCTGTTATTGAGGTCAGATCCTTGAAAACTATAACAGTCTTCCCCTTTTTCTTTTGCCCTCAATCTTTCCCAGTATTAGGCTCTTCTCCTGTGAGTCCTTCCTTCTCATTAGGTGGCCAAAGTGTTTGAGTTTCATCTTCATGATCTGGCCTTCTAAAGAGCAGTCAATGTTGATCACCTCTAGGACTGACCAGTTTGATCGTCTTGCAGTCCAAGGGACTCTCAGGAGTCTTCTCCAGCACCATAGTTCAAAGGCCTCAATTTTTTGGTGCTCAGCCTTTCTTATGGTCCAACTTTCACAGCCATACATTGCAAATGGGAAAACCATAGCCTTGACTATACGTGCTTTTGTTGGCAGGGTGATTGTTTTGATTGTTTGGAGAAGATGTCTATTACTGTCCAGATGACCATTAATTTAATTTAATTTAATTTAATTTCAGATTTATAAACCGCCCTTCTCCCTGAGGACTCAGGGCTGTGTACAGCCAAGATTAAAAAACAAAGAATACAAACATTAAAACCAATTAAGAATATATATAAATTTGGCCCCATACATTAAAAGTAACTAACCAATTAAAACATTTAAAATTATTTTTAAGCCAGCCCGGCTTGCTGGAAAAGATAGGTTTTGAGGGCATGGCGGAAGGCACCGAGGTCTTGGATTCTCCTTAATTCTGGGGGCAACTGATTCCAGAGGGTAGGTGCCCCCACAGAGAAGACTCTCCCCCTGGGGGTCACCAGCCTACATTGTTTGGCTGATGGCACCCTGAGGAGGCCCTCTCTGTGGGAGCACACGGGTCGATGGGAGGTCATCAGTAGCAGCAGACGGTCTCGAAGATAGCTAGGCCCTATTCCATGGAGCGCTTTAAAGGTGATAACCAAAACCTTGAAGCGCACCCGGAAGACCACCGGAAGCCAGTGCAGCTCGCGCAGGAGCGGTGTTATGCGGGAGCGCCATGCTGCTCCCGTCACTACCCGCACGGCTGCGTTCTGGACCAGTTGGAGCCTCTGGGTGCTCTTCAAGGGGAGCCCCATGTAGACAGCGTTACAGTAGTCAAGGCGAGAGATTCCCCCCACTGCCGGGGAGCTCAACTATGAAATCCATCGCTATCTCCTTCCCAGGGTCAGGTTGGCTCTGCCACTTGCTGGAACAGCTCTGGGCTCTTCCCTGGCCCTTTTTTCATTGCTGCTCACATGGCACAATTTTTCACATAGCTTTCTATGTCTTTCTTCATTCCTGGCCACCAGAAGTATCTTTTCATTAAGTGTACAGTCTTAAAAAATCTGAAGTGGCCAGCTTGCTTGGTGTCATGACTCTGCTGTAGGACCTAGACCCATAGGGTGTTTGGGATATACAATTTGTCTCCTTTCCATGCCAGTCTTTGAACCATGAAACAGATTGTACTTCCCTCTTTAACTGCTGGGTCAGCTCACCACCAGGGTCTGATGGCTTTCTCCTGGCCTGTTGCCTCAGGGCATGCAGTTGAGGATAAAGGAAATTGGGAAACCCCTCCCCACCTTCCAATGTAGATTCTGACCAGTCCACCAGTGTGAAGATGAATTGTACCAACCTCTCAGAGAAACAGATACGAAGAGTTTCTCAAGGTCATCTTACAATCCACTCCCCTTTCATTTCCTGAGGTGTGAGAATTCTCCAGGCATTCCTGGCACCAGGCAATGGTTATAAATCAGGTTAAAGTTTATACAAAGAGGACCAGGCAAGAAATTGGATACTTATGACACATAGAAAAAGAACTAAATGTGACAACTCCAACCCCCACTCTTCCACAAAGAATGGCAGATACATGGATCTGACATATTGCCCTCCTCAGAAAAATGGAAAATCCACCTAGAAAGACATAAAACATATAATCCATTAAGATTTATTTATTTATTTATTTATTTATTTATTTATTTATTTATTTATTTATTTATTTATTTTAGTTTAAAAAAGGAAAAACAAACAAGTACAAATATGATAATGCACAACATATACAACAAATAAACATAGATCAACTCTTATGACTTGTATTTTGGTTATTCACATCGGTAAACTATATTTCTCTCTATATATCTCTACACCTTTAGTTAAATAATGATATTTTGAATTCTCTTTTTTTTAATTTATTGTTTTCTTAGTTGATACTCAGTTCCTGTCTAATTAGTCCATTTCCTTTAGTGTGATCCTATTTTTGTTTTATTTTCCTTTTCTCCAGCCAATCGTACCATTTTTGCCATACCAGATAGTAATCTATTTCCTCTTTTTCTTGCATTTCTTTCGTGAGTTTATCCATCTCTGTGCACTCCATCAATTTAATATTATTCTATCTTCCTATGGTATATTTTCCGATTTCCAGCTTTGTGCAAAAATGATTCTTGCCACTGTTAAGATGTGGATAATTAAATATTTTATTTCCTTTTCATAATGTGTTGTGAATATTCCTAATAGATAGGTTTCTGGTTTCATTGGTATTTTCCGACTAGTAATTTCTTCTATTTGATTTTTAACCATTTTCCAGAACTGTTTCGCTTTATGGCAGGACTACCACATGTGATAGTATGTTCCTTTTTGTATTTTGCATTTCCAACAGTCTGGAGAGGTGTTGGGAAACATTTTTGCTAGGCACGCTGGGAGGAGGTGCCATCTGTAAAACATTTTGTAAATATTTTCCTTGTAGGGTACAGACATTGTTAGTTTACTATTTACTTTCCATAATTTTTCCCATTTATCTAATTCGATACTATAACCAAAATTTTTCGCCCATGTAATCATATTTTCCTGAACCACCTCCTCTTCTAATTTATAATTTAATAAATACCTATAAATTTTTGTTATTAGTTTGTCATTTGTTCCCAATAAGATTTTGTCCAATTCATTCGGTTCTTTTTGAAATCCAAATTGTGTCAAGTCCCTCTTATATCTAGATTTAATTTGTAGATATGGCCACCAATCAATGTCTGTACCCTGTTTTTTCAGTTCTTTTTGTCTTCTTAATTCTTCTTTGCAGTTCAACAATTCCTTGTAGGTTCTCATTTTATTCATGTCCATTGCGTTAGGGTAAATTTGTGCTTCCATTGTTGAGAGACATTCAGGAATTTTATCGTAATGTTTTTATCTAATTTCTCACCAAATCTTTAAGAGTGTTTCTCTAATAATATGTCTCCGGAAGTATTCATAGTGTCTATCTCTTTTCTCCCATAAAAATGTGTGCCACCCTTTCAATAGATCAAACCCTTCTAGCGTCAGTATCCATTTATTTTTTAAGTTCTATCCAATCCCTTATCCAGATGAGCGATGTTGCTTTGTGGTATATTTGCCAGTCTGATAGTCCTAGTCTGCCTTTCTCTCCTGTGTCTTGGAGATGTTTTAATTTAATTCTTGCCCTCTTTCATCGCCAAATATAGTCTGCTATCATTTTGTTGAAATCTTTGAAGAAGGCTCTTCCTGGGTTTATTGGGATTACCTGGAATAGGTATAATATTCTTGGTAAAACATTCATCTTAATGGAAGCAATTTTGCCTAGAAATGACAGCTGTAGTTTGCTCCATATTTCTATGTCTTTTTTTATCTGCTTAACCAACTTATTGTAGTTGTCTTCCTTAAGTGTTGATGTTTTGTTCATGAGCCAAATTCCTAGATATTTTACTTTTTTAACTATTTGTATTCCTAATTTGTCCACCAATTCTTTTCCTTGTGTATTCGTGAGGTTCTTCGTTAATATTTTTGTTTTTTGTTTGTTAATTTTGATTCCGGCTACTTTTCCATATTGTTCTATTTTTGCCAATAATTTCGTTCCTGTTTGTGCTGGTTGCTCTATAATAAATACTACATCATTGGCAAATGCCTGTAGTTTGTATTCCTCGTTTTTGATTTTTAGTTTTTTGATTTTTGTTGTCCTTTCTAACCTCATTTAATACTCTTTCTAATGATAAAATAAACAGTAGTGGAGATAGGGGACATCTCTGTCTCACTCCTTTGGCTATTTCAAATTGTTCTGTTGTCTCTTCGTTTATCCATACTTTTGCATTTAGAGTGGAATATAGGTGAAGCTCGAAAAATTAGAATATCGTGCAAAAGTTCATTTATTTCAGTAATGCAACTTAAAAGGTGAAACTAATATATGAGATAGACTCATTACATGCAAAGCGAGATAGTTCAAGCCTTGATTTGTCATCATTTTGATGATTATGGCTTACAGCTCATAAAAACCCCAAATTCACAATCTCAGAAAATTAGAATATTACATGAAATCAATAAAACAAGGATTGTACATAGAACAATATCGGACCTCTGAAAAGTATAAGCATGCATATGTGCTCAGTACTTGGTTTGGGCCCCTTTCGCATCAATTACTGCCTCAATGTGGCGTGGCATGGATGCTATCAGCCTGTGGCACTGCTGAGGTGTTATGGAAGATCAGGATGCTTCAATAGTGGCCTTCAGCTCTTCTGCATTGCTCGGTCTCATGTCTCTCATCTTTCTCTTGGCAATGCCCCATAGATTCTCTATGGGGTTCAGGTCAGGTGAGTTTGCTGGCCAATCAAGCACAATTATGATGTTCCTCTGTCCTAGTCCTATTAGATCTCTCAGCGGCTTTTGATACCATCAACCATGGTATCATGCTGCACCGGTTGGAAGAGTTGGGGATGGGGGGCACTGTGTTACAGTGGTTCTCCTCCTTTCTCTCCCACTGGTCACAGTTTGTGTTGGCAGGGGGGCAGAAGTCGACTTCGAGGTCTCTCATTTGTGGAGTGCCCCAGGGGTCGGTCCTCTTGCCCCTTTTGTTCAACATTTATGTGAAGCCGCTGGGTGAGATCATCCATGGCTTTGGGGTGAGATACCACCAGTACGCTGATGACACCCAGCTGTACATCTCCACCCAAGGCCACCCCAATGATGCCCTTGAAGTGACGTCCCAGTGCCTGGAGGCTGTGTGGATCTGGATGGGGAGGAACAGGCTCAAGCTCAACCCTTCCAAGACTGAGTGCCTGTGGCTCCTGGCATCCCGATATAGTTAGTTGACTCCATCACTGACTATTGGGGGCGAGTCTTTGGCTCCCGCGGAAAGGGCTCGCAATCTGGGAGTCGTCCTGGATATGCAGCTGTCCTTGGAGGAACATATGACGGCTGTTACCAGGGGGACCTTTTGTCAGGTTCGCCTGATTCGCCAGTTGCGGCCCTTTCTTGATCGGGATTCCCTGTGCACAGTCACTCACACCCTTGTCACCTCTCGCCTAGACTACTGTAATGCTCTCTACATGGGGCTCCCCTTGAAGAACACCCGGAGGCTCCAACTGGTCCAGAATGCAGCCGCGCGGGTAGTGACGGGAGCAGCATGGTGCTCCCATATAACACCCTCCAGTGTGAGCTGCACTGGCTTCTGGTGGTCTTCCGGGTGCGCTTCAAGGTTTTGGTTATCACCTTTAAAGCACTCCATGGCATAGGGCCTAGTTATCTCCGAGACTACTTGCTGCTACCGACGTCCTCCCGTTGACCCGTGCGCTCCCACAGAAAGGGCCTCCTCAGGGTGCCATCAGCCAAAAATGTAGGCTGGTGACCCCCAGGGGGAGAGCCTTCTCTGCAGGGGCACCTACCCTCTGGAATCAGCTGCCCCCAGAGATAAGAAGAATCCAAGACCTCGGTGCCTTCTGCCTGGCCCTCTTTTCCAGCAAGCCAGACTGGCTTAAAATATTCTTAAATGTCTTTTTAATTGGTTTGTCACTTTTAAATTGAGGCCAAATTTATATATATATTTTAATTGTTTTTAATGTTTATATTCTGTGTCTTTTAATTTTGGCTGTACACTGCCCTGAGACCTCAGGGAGAAGGGCGGTATATAAGTTTGAAATTAAATTAAATTAAATTAAATTAGATTATCCCATGGTCATTGAACCAGGTTTGGGTACTTTTGGCAGTGTGGGAAGGTGCCAAGTCCTGTTGGAAAATGAAGTCAGCATCCCAATAAAGCTTGTCTGCGGAAGGAAACATGAAGTGCTCCAAAATCTTCTCGTAGACGGCTGCGTTGACCCTGGACTTGATGAAGCACAGTGGACCAACACCAGCAGATGACATGGCTCCCCAAATCAACACAGAGTGTGGAAATTTCACACTGGACTTCAAGTATCTTGCAGTGTGTGCCTCTCCATTCTTCCTCCAGACTCTGGGTCCTTGGTTTCCAAATGAGATGCAAAAGTTGCTCTCATCAGAAAAGAGGACTTTGGACCACTGAGCAACAGACCAGTTCTTTTTGTCTTTAGCCCAGGTAAGTCGCTTCTGACGTTGTTTGTTGTTCAGGAGCGGCTTGACAAGAGGAATACGACATTTGAAGCCCATGTCCAGGATCCGTCTGTGTGTGGTGGCTCTTGATGCACTGACTCTGGCCTCAGTCCACTCCTTGTGAAAGTCCCCAACACTTTTGAATGGCCTTTTCCTGACAATCCTTTCCAGGCTGCGGTCATCCCTGCTGCTTGTGCACCTTTTTCTTCCACACTTTTCCCTTCCACATAACTTTCTATTAATGTGCTTTGATACAGCACTTTGGGAACATCCAACTTCTTTTGCAATTACCTTTTGAGGCTTTCCCTCCTTATGGAGGGTGTCAATGATGGTTTTCTGCACAACTGTCAGGTCAGCAGTCTTTCCATGATTGTGATTCCTACTGAACCAGACTGAGAGATCATTTAAAGGCTCAGGAACCCTTTGCAGGTGTTATGGCTTAATTAGCTGATTAGAGTGGGACACTTTGAGCCTAGAATATTGAACCTTTTCACAATATTCTAATTTTCTGATATTGTGAATTTGGGGTTTTCATGAGCTGTCAGCCATAATCATCAAAATTATGACAAATCAAGGCTTGAACTATCTCGCTTTGCATGTAATGAGTCTATCTCATATATTAGTTTCACCTTTTAAGTTGCATTACTGAAATAAATGAACTTTTGCACGATATTCTAATTTTTCGAGTTTCACCTGTAGATCTTCTTAATCATATTTAGGAATTTCTCTCCAAATTTCATTGTTTCCAGTTGTAATATCAAGAATTTCCAATTGAGACTGTTGAATGCTTTTTGCGCGTCTAGGAAGATTAGTGCCAATTGTTTATCTGGTTTTTGTTCGTAATATTCAAGGACATCAATTATTAGTCTTGTATTATTTTTGATTTGTCTTCTTGGGATAAAACCATTTTGATCTGGATGGATGTATTCATTAATAATTTTTTTCAATCTCTGTATAATAATTAATGTAAATAGTTTATAGTCCACGTTTAAGAGTGATATTGGTCTATAGTTTTTAATTTGTGTAAGATCTGATTCTTCCTTAGATATGAGTGTAAAGATTGTTTCAGTCCATGATTGGGGGATTTTGGCTTCCAAAAATACATCGTTAAAAACCTGTAATAGAATATCGTCCATTGAGTATTGACATATTTTATAGAATTCAGATAGTATGCCATCTGGTCCTGGTGTTTTATTGTTTTTCTGTTTTTTCCTTGCTTCTGTCAGTTCTGACATTGTAATTGGTCCATTCAATATCTCTCTTTGGGCTTCTTTTAGTTCCTGGATGTTAATTTTACTTAGGTACCCTTTAATATCTTCTTCTCGAATTTCTTCTTGTTTGTATAGGTTCTGAAAAAAGTTTCTTGCAATTTGTTTTTTATCCTCGTTTCTATGATACATTTGCCCTTCTTCATCCTGTAATTGATGTATTGTTCTTTTCTCTTTTTCTTTTTTCAGTTTATAGGCCAGCTAGCATCCTGTTTTATTTGCGTGTTTGAATTGATTTTGTTTCACTAGTTTGAGTTTCCTAGCTATTTCTATTGTTGTGGTTAGGTTTATTTTGTGTTTTAAGAAGTTTATTCTTTCTTTAATCGTTTTACTTTGAAGCTCTTTTTGTATGTCTAATTCATATTTTTTGAGTTCTATTAATAAGTTATCTCTTCTTTGTTGTTTGTCTCTATTTTTCTTTGCTTTGTAAGCAATCATTAGGTCTCTTATATAGGCTTAGTTGTATCCCATAAATTTTGAAGTGAAGTATGTTCTTTCATATTAATTTGGAAGAATATATTCATTTCTTTCTCAATCATTTCTACATATTCTTTATCTTTTATAATTTCTTTATCATCCATCTCTTTTCTTTTCAATGACTTTTCCATGTTATTATTATTGGGCTATGGTCTGCCCATGTATTTGTTGCTATTTCAATTTCTTTTATATCTTTTCTGAGCTCTGTGGTCATCCATGCCATGTTTATTCTAGACCATGACTGATGCGGATTGGAATAAAATGTGTATTGTTTCTTACTTTTATTCATCTCCCTCCAAACATCTTGTAACCGCAGTTCCTGTGCCATGTCTTTAAATGTATCTGGGAGTGTTTTCTTCCTGGTTTTATTTATTTTTTGCTGGTCTGGTAGTCCTTTTCCTTGTCGGTGACTGCATTGTAATCTCCTATGATGCATATATTTTCATATTCTAATTCTTTAATTATGTTATGTATTCTTTTAAAATATTCATTTTGGTTTCATTCAGTGTGTAGATTGATACTAATAGTATGTTTTTTGTTTCCATCTTAACATCTATCATCAAAATCCTTCCATTTTCATCTGTATATATTTGTTTTGCTTGTATGTGTTTTTTAATGTATATTGCTATCCCACTCTTTTTTTGTTCTGCTAATGAAGTGAATAATATTCCTAATCGCTTATTTTCTAATAGTTTTTGATGTTGTTTTTTAATATGGACTTCTTGCAGGTTTATGATATCCATATTTAATTTCTGTAGTTTTTTAAATGTATATGTTCTTTTAGTTGGTGTGTTTAATCCGTTTATGTTAATTGAAATCAGTATTGATCAAAAAATTCTTTCTGAAAATGCTTTCTCTAGTGTATCAATTATATATTTTTTATCTTGCCAGGAGATCAGAATCCCTTCTGGCATCAACCAGCGAAACAATATTTTCGCTGTTTATTTAATTGTGTTGTTAAAAAGTTATAATTTTTCCTCTGTTCTCTTATCCTCTCTGGGATCTGTTTTAAGGTTATTATTTCTTTCCCCTTATACATAATTGATTCTTCTCTCATTACTTTGTAGATCTCTTCTTTCACAGTTTTTCTTGCAAATCTAATATGAACTTCCTTGGGTAGCTTATGCCTGCGGGCATAATTTGTATGGACTCTATAAATTAAATCAAAAATTAGATCCTAGATTTGTTCTAATCTCTTCTTTTTCTTTCTGGGTGGCTTCTGCTATAATTCCCACCATCAGTTCTCCTAAATCGTCTTTGTTTTCAGTTATATTTTGAAACCTAAGATGGAAAGAGGCCTTTTCCATCTCTAGGTATGTAATTGAGTCCTCTAACACTTTATTTAGACTTGCTTGATTTTGCTCCTTGTTGTCTATTTTCTTATCTGTTTGGTCCATTTTAGTCTCCATGCTCTGAATTCACTGTTAATTTCTGACAATATTCTGTTGTATTCTTTCAATCTTATCGTCCATTTTTCTAATATTGTCTTTTATTTCTCCCACATCTGTTTTCAATTCTTCATGATTCCTTCGGGTTTCTTCGTGGTTATTAGCTATGGATTCTTGCATTTTATTCATCCCTTCCTGTATTATGGCTAGGACTGATTAGATATTTTGTATGTTAAATGTGGAAGGAATCTTTTCTTTCTCTGTAGTTAGCATTGTATCAATTGTTTTTTGCTGTGCAGGTGAGGCTGTCAGTGATGTCTGATTTGAGATTGCCTTTTTACTTGTCTTACTTGTCATTGTTGGAGCTGTTGTTGTCACCTTTATTTTCTGTTTCACACTTTCCCAAATTTTCATACACTTATCCGTCTTGTGGGTTCAATGTATTTCTACTTCTGTATTGATATTTAACTTATTGGGTATATATAAGTTAAAATATATGTCTCTATATAAAATATCTTACTTAGTTTTCATCCAACTTGGTCTATAATTTACTTTATGTTGTATGATCACTATTTCCAAATGATTTCTAATATGGTTGTTTGGGGTTCTATACAGTTTTTCAAATTTCACTTTTCAATATCGTTATTGATAGGGGGTAGGAAGATCAATTAGGGAGAAGAGGGAAAAATCTAATATTTCAGCAATTCATCTATCTATCCTTATTATTAAATCTATTACTGGATTAATAATTAATAATAGAATATTATAATCACTAGATATCAATATTTACTATAGATGGTACCTGTCACTTTACACACACTGGAATAGTAAATAGAATTATTCTAAACTTATGACTTCTAGATAATATCAGTATAGAAATCAATAATTAGGTATATCAATAAATATATGTAAATATAATCAGAGTTATATCAATCTATCAATCTATCAATATTTAAATCTATATAAGAATTTGAAAGAAAAAAAGGAAAAAGGGACTAGGATAATAGATGTAATTGATATAAAATTCTACTTTTTACACAATATCAATCTTAAATTCAATAATTAAATATATAAAAAATACAGTAAGTGTATTCAATAATATATCAGTCTCTTAATGTCTAAGTCTCTATATATAATATAATACTAGTTTGATTATTTATATTTATATTTTATATTTACCACCATAAAAGACTATGTCTCAAAGCTCCTCTGAAAAGCACTTATGTTCTATGTCAAATCAATTAATGTTCATTGTCTCTCTGTCCTGCAGTTTCTTTTCACTCTTGCGTCCCCTGTTTAATTGTGTCTGTTGGGTTGTTTTCAAAATCTCCACAATTGATTGTCTTCAATTCCTGCTGTTCAAAGTTCAAAATATCTGCCAATTTATAATCCGTTAAGTTTTCACAGCTCTTAATTAGCCTGTTTGTCTTCTATAGCATTTGTGTATTGACACTCACTAATCAGTCTTCAACAGGGATTAGTCTGCCCTTTCCTCTCTCCGATGTTCTTCTTTCTCTGTATATACAAATTAGATTGGAATTTAAAAGTTTTTAAATCTGTTTAAAGTTCAGGGTCTGGATACAAATAGCAAATATCAGTGTAGTGTTATAGTAGACCCAAGTGCTTAGGTTGTCATCGCCGCCTGACAGTCGTCTTCTTCATTCCTTTCGCTGATCCACGCTCTCCTATTTCTCCAAATCCTCTGGTTTCTCTTTCATTGCTCCTCACTCTGTGTTCCGTTGCTTCTATTTGGTTCATGAATTTTTATTCTTTACAGTCCTTTTCTCAATAAATCCTCTGGCTTTTCTCCATTTCCACCGTTCTTCTATTTTGCGCTGTCACTGTGAATTCAAAATGGGTTCGCTCTTTCTCTCTGCTTCCTTGCCACTCACCTGGCTTTCGTTCTGCCGCTAGGTTAGAGTTTCACTTTCACCACTCGCTCTTCACTTTCTCTCTGTGTAACTACCTTTTTTCAAAGCTTTGTTCTCTTAGTCAATCTTTTACCAATGTGATCTGTTTATTTCAAATCTTCGCTTCCCACTCTTCGGTTTATCAGCACTCTGGCCAGCCAAAATGGCTGGTTTTTTCCTGATTGGAATTAAGGGGTGCTTCTGAACCTTTGGGGGGATTGCTTTGCTCCCCGAGGTCCTTGGAGAATCCCCTTTTTCTATTGATCTCTACGTGATCAATAGCGCCTAAAACGGCTTCCAAATCAGGGATTTTGGAACTTTAACAACGGAGCCCTGTTCTCTTTGTTCCAGCCACATGGATGTCACCACCGGAAGTCCATAATCCATTAAGATTTAGGATGGTTTGTGTGGGTATTTCAGGTGGAATTTCCTTAACAGTGTGGGGGCTTTTACATGTTTTTTGGTTACCCATTTGTTCTGAGAGGATGGTAGATGTTTCCATGCCACTAAATATTGTGTGGAGCTATGGTGAATGTGGGAGTCAAGGATCTCTTTGATTTCAAAATGTTGTTCTCCTTCCACCATAATGTGGGTTGGAGGTGTGGGCAAAGGGGGGTCTGACTTTTGAAGTGATTTCTGGCTTGAGTAGGCTGATGTGAAACACTGGATGAACCTGCCTAAGTGTCTTAGGAAGGAGGAGTTCTACCATGACAGGGTTTATGATTTTGAAAATGGGGAATGGGCCAATGAATTTTGGTCCCAGTTTCTTATATGGTTGTAAGGACTGTAGAAACTTTGTGGATGGATATACGTGGTCCCCAATGTTGAATGATTTGGGTTCACAGCATTTCTTGTCAGCTTGAATTTTAAAAGCTGCTCTAGCCTCTTGTAGTCTGATAACTGGCCAAGTGGTTTGTGTTACAAGGGTTATGTCTGCAGTCTTGGCAGGATTAGTTTGAGATGTATTCCTTGACTCTCGAGGAGCTGCCTTCAGCTGCGTCTGTGAGGTATTTTCGGTTCCTGTCATATGTAGATATATACCAGTGATGGGTTCCTCCTGGTTCAGCCCGGTTCTCCCAAGCCGGTAGCGGTGACAATATGATGTCACCAAACTGGTTCTCCCCCATCACCACCCCTGCGCCCCCCCACCCCGACCCCCGGATTATTTTTACCTTTTATTTGGCCCCACCCCCAATCTATTGCTGCCTCTTGAGTCCCAGCTAATGGCTAGAGGGAAAAAAACTGTTTAAACTCTTGCCATGGGGCTTCAAAATGCTGCCCTACAGCTGATCAATATTAAAAGAAAACAAATGAGTAGACCAATGCCTGCAAAAATACATGAGTAGATCAGTGCCTGCAAAAATAAATGGGTAGACCAGTGCCTGCAAAAAATAAATGGGTAGATTGGTACAGCTCTGCAAGCAGTTAAAAGCCTGGTAGACCAGTACCTCTGCTAAATCCTAAATAATTGTCACATGACCATCAAGCCACGCCCACAAAATAAGCCACACCCACAGAACCAGTAGTAAAAAACTTTAGAACCCACCCCTGATATATACCTGTAATGATGGCTTGTTAAGGTGCTTTTATTGATGATTAAACCTACTTGAAACATGGTGTCAGAAGCCTGAATCCATGTCTTCCAGATACATTTGAAGCATACTCCCGAAAGCTAAGCAGTGGAAGTATGGCAGCTGCTAACAGCTCTGCCATACTTCCTCTGCCTGAGCCTATGATGGTGAGTGGAAATTGCGGTAGCAATTGGAATGAGTTCAGGGCAGAATTTGAAGATTATGCCTTAGCTACAGGCTTGGAAGAGAAGTCGGCAGCAGTTCAAGCTGCCACATTAAGGAGATTGATGGGCAGTGAATGCCTATCTACAAACACAATTTAACCCTTTCTGTGGAGGAAGAAAGAGATACCAAAGTTATTCTAGACACTTTAGAAACTTATTTCAGACCTCTCAAAGATGTTATTTTTTGAAAGATACATATTTGGCAGCTGCAAGCAAGAAGAAGGTGAAACAATAGATAATTTTGTCACATGCTTAAAGCAAAAAGCAACCAGTTGTGACTATGGCCCCTTAAGGGATGAGCTCATTTGGGACAAAATAGTTTTGAGCATTGCTAGTGAAAGCACATGCCGCCATCTCTTGAGGGAGCATAATTTAAGCCTACAAGCAGCAATTGAGACATGTTGGAGTATAGAACTTACTGACAAATGGCTGAGAGTCCTAAAGTGGGATAAGGATTGTGTTAATACAGTCTCTAAACAACAGCCAAGTATGATGAATTATCAATACAAATATCAGAATAAAAGGCAGTTTTATAATTCATCTGTGAACAATCAAGTAGCATGCAAGTATTGTGGCAGTATGCACATACAAGAGAGAGAGCAGTGCCCAGCATATGGGAAAATCTTAAGAGCGTGCGGGAGGCTAAACCACTTTGTAGGAGTGTGTCAGGCATGGAAAAGGGAAGTAAGGAAGTTGCATACAATTGAGCAAGCGTTAGACTTGGAGAATGCATCTCAGGAGGAGGCATTTATCACTGATGTGGTTTATAGAAAGAATGTATCGGCGTAATACACTCCAAAGCAAAAAAATGGTTTGTGAATCTCAGGTTTAACAACATAATTCAATCCTGCCAGCTGAATTCAGATGCAACCTGTGATGTTATTAGTTTAAAGGACAAAATGAAATTGGCACCCGATATACTTCTTCAGCCTAGCAGTACAAAATTGAAGTTATATTCAGGAGAATTAATGAACTCATTGGGCCTATTTCAAACAGAATGGAGCATACGTGGGGATATTTATAAACTTGAATTTGAGATTGTGGAAGTTGATCAGAAACCATTATTGTCAGGATCAACATGTGAGTGCTTGGGGTTGATGCAATTTACCATTCCGGCCGAGTTACACAATGTTGTGAGTTACCCCCTAAATCTTTGGTGGGGCCATTGACAAACAGCAAATTCAAAACAGCAAAAAAGGAAGTGTTTGAGGACCCCATAGTATCTGTTCCAGGAGAGGTTCATTTTGAACTTGACCCTGCTATTTCCCCAGTACAAAGTGCACCACGCAATGTGCCTATAGCTATTAAGCAGCAGGTTAAAGCACAATTAGATAAGTACGAGGCGGAAGGACATATTATATCAGTAACTGAGCCCACTGATTGGATAAGCAACATGGTTGTTATTAGGAGGCCAGAGAAGATTAGAATTTGCATTGATCCCAAGTTTCTGAATATGGCCTTGAAGCGGTTACATTATTCAATGCCAACACTTGATGCCATTTTGCACAAGCTATCCAAAGCACAGGTTTTTACACTTGTTGATGCTAGGGATGCCTTTTTACAATGTAAACTGGATGAAATAAGTAGCTACGTGACTACTTTTTGGACCCCATGGAGTAGAAAGAGATGTCTTAAATTACCCTCTGGAGTTTCGATAGCACCAGAAGTGTATCAACGAAAGCCGCATGAATTACTGAGTGGGTTCGATGGAATTGAGCCAATAGCTGATGATATTTGTCTAGTTGGCTGTGGTGAAACAGATGAAGAAGCTGAGCATGACCATGATGAGAAGTTAATAGCATTATTGGATCAGTGTAGGCAGGTGAAATTAAGGCTCAGTGTAAAGAAGTTGCAATTTAAGGTACACGAGGTCCGCTTCCATGGGCATATTGTCCTCACAGTGTTTAAAAGCCGATCCAGAAAAGATTAGAGCCATTATAGAGATATCATCGCCTGTTAAATCAGTGCAGAGATTTATCGGATTTGTTACCTATCTAGCAAAATTTCTGCTGCACCTATCGGAAGTGTGCCAGCCATTGAGACACCTTCTGGACAAAGATGCAGTTTGGCATTGGCTCCCCAAGCATGAGCAGGCAGTACAGGAGATAAAATGCTTGGTCATTATTGTTCCAGTATTAAAATATTATGATGTTATAAAGACTGTTACCATTCAAAGTGACTCGAGCAAAAATGGCCTAGGATGTTGCCTAATGCAAGAAGGTCAGCCGATCGCATACGCATCCAGAGCGCTTTCTTCTGCCGAGTTGAACTATGCTCAAATTGAAAAGGAATGCTTAAGTATTGTATTTGCCTGCCAGCGTTTCCATCATTATCTTTATGGCAGGGATACCATCATAGCCGAAACGGATCACAAGCCGCTAATAGCCATATTCAAGAAGCCCCTTTTGTGTGCTCCCAAAGGTCTACAGAGCATGATGCTTAGTTTGCAGAATTACAACCTAAATGTTGTCTACAAGCCAGGATGTGAAATGTATATTCTCATGAGAACCTGAGTAGGGCTATATTAGATCAGGTGACACTTGAACATGTGCATCAGACAGTCTGCTGGTTGCAACAGGAACAAACTTTTTTTGCCAAAGTAAACCAAGCAGACTATCTTAATGTCACAAATCACCGGCTATGTCAGCTTAGGAAGCAGACAGGTACAGATGTAGCTTTACAGGCACTGAAGGCTATCGTCATGAGTGGGTGGCCAGATGAAAAGGAGGCAATTCCAGCAATAGTGAGGGAATATTGATCTTTTAGAGATGAGATTGCCGTAGAAAACGGGATCTTGTATAGTGCCTAGGTCAATGAGAGCAGAGATGCTATTGCGCATACACTTGAGCCATATTGGTGGAGAGGCATGCTGTAGACAGGCCTGTGATACGCTTTACTGGCTCAATATGCAGGGTGAAATCAAGGACTATGTTAGCAATTGTTCCACCTGCAATGAATATTCATATGCGCAACAAAGAGAAACCATGATGTCACACGAGATACCATCACATCCTTGGCAGATTGTTAGTATGGATTTGTTCAACTATGCAGGAAAGGAGTATCTAATATTAATGGATCATTATTCTGACTTTTGGGAAATCAAACCCCTTACGGACTGTTCAGCTGAGACTACCATTAAGAGATGCAAGATGCAGTTTGCACGTTATGGTCAACCAGATAAAATGATCTCAGATAATGGTCCTCAGTTTACAAGTTTATTGTTTAGGAAATTTGCCACTGAGTGGGAGTTCAAGCATGTCACCTCTTCACTGTGTCATCTGCAAGTTAATGGCAAAGCTGAATCAGCTGTGAAGATTGCTAAGAATCTATGTAGGAAAGCTCACAGTGAAGGTAAAGACCCATGGAAAGCCATTCTACATTGGAGAAATACCCCATTTGAGGGCATGGACAGTAGTCTGGCACAGAGACTGATGGCAAGGAGACTAAAGACATCACTACCAGTGGCCAACAGGCTGTTTGAGCCCTCAGTGATACAAGGGGTTCAAGAAAAGTTATGGCTGAAGAGACAAGCAGTCAAGGCAAGATATGACAAGTCAGCTAGAGATTTGCCAGAATTGAAGATGGGGGAACGGATTCAGATGAAACCGCCACCTGGAGATCGAACAGGTTGCTGGAAAATGGGTAGCTACTTACAACAAGTGGCTCCACGTTGCTATTTGGTGGACGTTGAAGGAACTTTGTATCATCGCAATCAGATAGACTTGCATGTAGCTGAGCAACCAGACTTTACATATCCTGTGGACAGGCCAGATGTATCTGGTATTACCACACCACATTTACCCATGGACAATGAGGAATGCACAGGGATGGGGCCTCAGATTAATGTTGACGAGAGCTCGGAGCAAGCGGGTATACCCGATAGCAGTTGAGTGCAGGACACTCCAGTAAGCGGCGAGAAAAGCCCAGTGGTTCCAGTGAGGTCGGAGAAGCCCAGAGTGCAAAGAGAGCCAGTTGGCACAAGAGAGCCAGTTGTTAATCGCAGCAGCTGATGTTTGCAACCACCTGAAAGACTCAATTTGTAGAAAGTGTTGATATTGTTTTTTTCTATAATCTAACAGACTCAATTTGTACAAAGTGTTGATATCGTTCCTTTTTACAATTCAAACTCTTTTGCAATGTTTTTTTAATGTTTTATTATGGGATAGTTGTGTTAATATGAAAAGGGAAGATGATACAGTTGCTTGCATCGGAACTTTGCATGTTTTCACAATGTTTTATAATGTTTTAATATGTGATAGTATGAAGGGAAGATGTTACAGTAATGGAAGGGAAGATGTTACAGTAATGTTACAATTGCTTGCATCGGAACTCTGCATGTTTCACAATGTCTTATAATGTCTTAATATGTGATAATTGTGTTTATATAAAGGGAAGATATTACAATCACTTGCATCGGAACTTTGTATGGTTCACAATGTAGTGTTTTAGTAATACAGTGTCTTATATCATTTTAATGTATATATGTAATGCTTATGGGGTTAGTGGGGTTTTTAATGTTTTAAAATGTGATAGTTGTATTAATGAAAAAGGGAAGATGTTACAAGGGTTATATCTGCAGTCTTGGCAGGATTAGTTTGAGATGTATTCCTTGACTCTTGAGAAGCTGCCTTCAGCTTTACCAGCAGCTTATCACACAGACGAACAAAAGGAGTATAAATCAAGAAGTTAGAAAAGAAAGAATGTAGACATGCGCAGTAGCTCAAAGTTTCACAAGATCTATCTCTGTTGCGATAGATACATGATAAAGTTCTCTGGCAAGCTACCATAACACTCAGAATGGACGCTCAGCGGACAAACACATAAAGCAGTGACAGAGTCTGTGATGTATTTCCGGTTCCTGTCATATGTAGCTATATACTTGTAATGATGGCTTGTTAAGGTGCTTTTATTGATGATTAAACCTACCTGAAACAGTTTGTAGGTTGTTTATCCACTCCTTAAGGGAGAGGATATCAGGTTCCTTAGCTGGTAGCTCTGGCATGGGGTTAAATTCTTGTCCTGTGGCTACCTGAAATGGGGTGAAGCCAGTGCTACTGTGTACAGAGTTGTTGTAAGCTACTTCAGCTAAACGTTACAGGTCAGTCCAATTGTCCTGTTGGTAGTTAATAAAACATCTTAAATATTGTTCCAATGTGCCATTGATTTTTTCAAACCCGCCCCCCCCCCCGTTTGCTTGGGGGTGGTGTGAAGAGGACAGCCCCTGGGTGGAGCCTAATAGATTTAAGAAAGCCCGTCAAAATTTGGAGGTGTATTGGATACCCCTCTCTAAGATAATCCATTGAGGAGCTCCATGGAAGCGATAAATGTGGACTAAAAACATTTTTGCTAATGCCTTGGCTGTTGAAATCTTCTGGCAGGGTATGAAATGGACCTGTTTTGAAAAGAGTCAGTTACAATCCAAATAACTGTGTTTCCCGTGCTTTCAGGCAGCTCCACTATAAATCCATAGAAATTTCTCTCCAAGGGGCTGAAGGATCTGCTACAGCTGTAAAAGCCCTGGGGACTTTCCTTCTCATCTTTTTGCAGCTGTGCAGGTGGGGCTATCTAAATGTCCAGCTATCTTGGGTCATGGCATCATTTCATAAGCTCCAATCTTTGGCTAGCAGGGATGTAAAATTTGTTTTCAACCCAGCTAAGTCGTTTTTGAGCAAATAAATGTTTTTGTGTGCCTGGAACCAGTCGTCCTTAAGTAGTGCCTCCTTAAATTTTGAGACCGTTGCATTGTCAGCCAGCGGGTTTTTTTTGGCTTGTATTTGGGTAATTATTTTGGCAACTAGCTGGGGTATTCAGAGCATAGGTTTAATCATTTCAGTCTTTTTACTGTTGTATTGGGGTTTTCTGGACAGGGCATCAGATAAGAAGTTTTTTCCTCCTGGGATATAATTGAGGGTAAAATTAAAACATTTAAAGTATTGCGCCAGGGTGAAATGCTCCCGGTTCGGACCGGATCGGGCAATCCAGTAGCAATCATTGCTGTTGGTTCGGTGATCTGGTAGCGATGGCGGAGCAAAGCTCTGCCCACCTGACCAGGTTTCGTTACTTCCTGGTTTTAAGCAGGAAGTAAAGTAAAGTGGGGTTTTTTATCTTTTGTGCATGGTCAGAAGGTCCACCGGTGAAGAAGCAATGTGAGAGGCGCAGATGCCGCCAGTGGGGAGAGCCACCAGTGGGCATTGATTGCTCGGCCAGGGCAACCTTTCTTCCTTCTCCCACCATGAAACGAAAGCGAACAGTGGCAGCGGTGCTTCGGGAGGTGCTTCAGGAGGGCACCGCATGTGTAGCACTGTCTGGGACATCAGCTTACCCTCCTGGAACACTGCCATAGTGGTGCCACCCCCTCAGCTGCTGCATCTCCACCAAGGGCCATCCGCCATCAGCCTTACCAACACGCCGGCTCCGTTGGGATAATGGGCATGCTGAATACACCAGCGGAGGATCTAGAAGGTAAGGCCGTTGCTGACATGGGAGAAGGGGAGTGGGAGACCCGCAGTGCTTGGCTCCTTGAAGGGACATGGCGAGACTCACTCGCCTTTTGGGTTTGGTGTGTTTAGCTTCTGTGTGGCCTTTGGGCAAATGCCGCCCACTTGCCTTCCCCACTGCCTGGTTCCAGCCCATGATGGGGAGGGTCTCACATCCGGGCCAGGCTACCTGCCCTCCCAGAGCACTTTCTTCCTTCTTCCGCAGCAGCCGCTGGACCCGAGACTGCTGCTCTGCTGGGGTGTGCATGGGCAGTCTTGGGAGGGAGGGCAAATGTAAGGCCAACACTGGTGGTCGGGAAGGGGGACCCGCTGTGCTCAGCTGAAGAAGAGCCGCCTTGGGGGAACATGGCAAGGCTTGCTCGCCTTTTGGACCTGGTGCACTCAGTTTCCATGGGGCCTTTGGGTGACTGCCAC
Organism: Ptyas mucosa; assembly: GCA_012654045.1. Classification (NCBI taxonomy): domain Eukaryota; kingdom Metazoa; phylum Chordata; class Lepidosauria; order Squamata; family Colubridae; genus Ptyas; species Ptyas mucosa. The sequence continues at coordinate 1,326,136 of WNWU01013517.1, forward strand.
CCACTTGCCTTCCCCTCCATCTTGGGTCCCACCACCTGCATCCAGCTAATGATGGGGGATGCGACCAGCGCACCCCACCCTGCTACTCCCCACCCTGACTCCACCCTCCAGTCATGCAACTGGTGCACAGCTCCAGCTGCACCTCGTCCAGACGAGCATGTCTTAATTACATGGGGCTGCCCTTGAAGACCACTTGGAGGCTTCAGTTGGTGCAGTTGGTACAGAATGTGGCCGCGCGGGTAGTGATGGGAGTACATGTTACATCCCTCCTGCGTGGCCTGCATTGGTTACCGGTTGCCCTCCAGGCGAGGTTCAAGGTGCTGGTGATTACCTATAAAGCCTTACATGGCTTAGGCCCGGGGTATTTGGCAAATCACCTGCGGCCAGCAACAGCTCCCCATCGCTCCATGCGCTCACATAGAGAGGGCCTGCTTGGGGTCCCATCAGCCAAACAATGTTTGGGAGCGAGCCTTCTTTGTGAGCACACCTACCCTCTGGAACCAGCTCCCCTTGGAGCTCTGGGTAGCCCCCGACCTTCGCTCCTCCCACTGTGACCTTAAAACATGGCTGTTTCACCAAGCTGGCCTGGACTGAATGGGATTTTAATGGGAATTTTAGTTTTATTGTTGAATTTTAATTGGACTTGTTGTTTATTGCTGTGAGCCGCCCTGAGTCCTTGTGGAGAAAGGGCGGCATATAAGTTCAATATTATTATTATTATTATTATTATTATTATTTTAAAAATCCTGTGTTGCCTGGGCTATCGAGTCCTGATTATTCCTGGGCAAGCCCTGAGTACTCCTGGGCAGCCTGGGTGGCAATGTTTCTCCCGATCAGGCTTGGGCCTCTGCGCAGGCATGGAAGTGGCTGGTGCTGACCCGAGCGCCTGCTGTTTCCTGTCCACCTTTCAGCTGAGAGGCAATAGTGGGCTGGCAGCAACTAGGACATCTGAGGTTTTGGCAGCAGTCACGGAAGCAGCGAGCAAGAAAGGGAGCCACCAGGGAGTGACAGGATGCAGGGTGAGGCTGCCATCCCTGCCAGAATGACAGCCCCGGCGCAGCGGGGCTGACAAGAGAGACAGAAGAAAGAAAGAGAAAGGAAGGAAGGAAGAGAAAGAGAGAAGAAAGAAAGAATGACGTGAGTGATGTCATGTTGGCCCCGCTCACCCAGTCACACAACCACCAAGCCACGCCCACCAAGCCATGCCCACAGAACCGGTGGCAAATTTTTTTAGATTTCACCCCTGTATTGCGCCCAATGTACCTGTTTGGGGAGAGTATCTAAATGTGTCTAGAATTTATTAATAAGATGAGGAAGAGAGAGAGGAATCATGAGGAAGCATGATGTTACTCTAGGGTGCCACAAAGTCAGAAAGACTCTAATAGCATATTATAAAACTAGCCAATGTTTATTTTAAGGCATTCAATTTTATGAGCTGCAGCTCACTTCCTCAGATGAATTGTTGCAAAATTTCTAAATCTATATTCAATATTTTGTGGTAGAATTTGTATCCAATAAAATTGAGTAGAGAAGATTATTTAATATTTTATTTTTGATAGCAGAAATGTCTTTGTAAGGTTTTGGGAGGATTATAAATAATATGGTTTCAAGTGTAAAGAAATTTGCTCCCATATATCTAAGTGCTCTCAGAAAACTATGAGTCATTCAATCCTTGGAAAACATTAATATGGATTTATTCTCCCTTGAAAATTATAATCCTTGAGGGGCAGGGCTGACATCATGGTGGTATGGTAATGACTTAGCAGGGCTTCGCTAAGAAGCTGAATTCTACCTGTCAGGAGGCCCCCTAGGGGGCCAAAAATCACCCTGAAAGGGGACACTCTGTGGATTGCAAGGAGGAAAGCAACCCTCGCAGGTCCAGCAGGAGAAGATGATGGCCATTATGGCCAGAACAAGGTGGGACAGCCTGATGGAAGAAGTGACTTAGAAGGACTGAGCAGCAGCGTGAGTGATCTGGGTGAGATTTTCTTTTTACTAGCCCCTGGGAGGAATTTTCCCCAATAACTTTTCTTTTCTTTGAGAGTGTGACTCAAAAGGGGGAGGCAGGGTGTTCCATTTCCCATTCCCCAAAGCTTAGAAGTGATTAAGATTTTGAATCTTTGACAGATTTGGAAAAAGCCTGGTTTCATTTAAAAAATGAGAGGCATGGGTCAAAACTTATGGAAAGCCTGGACTGGTTCTCTTTGTTTTTTTTCCTACATTAAATTGGAACTGATTTTATGGTTATTAAGTTTGGATGGACTTTTTTTAAAAAAAAATTGTCTTCAAAATAAATACTGTAGTAAAAATGAAAAACTAAGTAAGCACAATACCTAATAGTTGGAGAGGATACTACAAGTGGAATGAAGAAGTCTGTTTTAACTAGGGTGGTTATTTTTGGAAAGGAGTTTGAAACAAAATAGCACCTGCAGATTGCTTACTTTGAAAGTTTGGAGATACAGGGTGTCAGGTATACTTCCTTCAAAGTCCAAGAAAGAATGACCCAAACTCCATTGTTTATAGAGAAAGGTACTTTTACTAGAAAATGAAGTGAACCCAAGCAAGGAAAGCTGAAACTAAAGGCAATAGAGCGAAAATTGCATATAGAAAGCACCCCCTCCCACTGTCCACCGTAAATCATCCAATCCAAAGGTCTCCCAGGGGTCAGGTGGAAGCGCATCTGGCAGCGTCATCAAATCCCTTGAAGACGGGTTTTGGAACCCCGAGAGGTGGTTTGCAAAAAACCCGGCGGCTTTGGGGTTTTTTAGATAATTTTTTTTTTATTATTAAAAAGTTTTACAAATTAGACTTCCGGTGAGATCGTGACATCGCCGGACGCTTCTTTTTGAAGCGCCAACCCAGGGCTCCGTAGAACTGCAAGAACAGCGACTATCAGCTGTCTTGAGGTTTGGAAACTTTCCTCCTGGTAAGAGGGGGGAAAGTGAGTAGACGGGTGGGTTTTACCCATAATCTGGCGCTCAAAGATGAGAGCTCCCCGCTAAGCCTGTCAGTACTCCGGACCCTGGATGTCTCTGCTTTGCAGAGCTAGATGTCGTGACCATCCCAGCAACCAACTTTAAACAAATACTTTTTGAATCAAGCTGGCGGAGCATAAGCAGCATGAATAAAACAGCAAGTATTTTCTTTTTTTTTTAACTCCAAAGATTTACCTTCTTTAAAAGATTTTCCTTAAGCTGAAAGTGAAAGCAAGATGGCGTTTGAGTTTCAACGGGACATGAAGAAGTGAAAGTTAAAAATCATTATTGACAAGCCCCTGTTTGAAACGTAAAACTTTTTTTTGAAAAGTGGATGAAACAAGAAAGGAAGTAATTATAATAATTGAAGCAGTAATATAAATTACAAATTGCAAAGGGTCCTTTTTTTCTTTTTGATACTTTTTTTCCCCTGTCCTTTTGGAAGGGAAGGAAGAAGGGGGGCAAGATGGCTGGTCTCTTTGAAAGCAAAGAAAGCAAAGAAGGGTTAATTAACCCTCAGATATGGTCTGATTTTGAGGAAGCTTGGAGCTCAATTACCTCTGCTTTATTGGAAAAAAATGATACTATATTTCAAGCTTCTCAAGCTGGAAACAATGAAATACATGGAAATACTGAGTTGCAATCTAGCAGTGGGGGATTGAATGAAGAGCTGGGAGATGGAAAAAAACAACAACAGCTTATAGTAGTTTTTTTTTTCAGAGAGAAAGATGGATGCTGTGCAGAATAAGCAGCAAGAAATTTTGGAAACTGATGAGACTTTGGCTACACAAATTTTTTCTTATAAAATCCAATCTGCATTCAAAAAGCTGTTTTCAGAAGAAGTTATATTTCTGCAAAAATTTTATAATACGCAATCCCAAAAAATGCAAAATTTTACTGGAGTTAAAAAAGGCAGAGGGATCAAAGTTAAGAAAAGAGTTCGTAAAAAGGAAAAGAAGAAAGACTGGAGACATGGAAAATAACCCTGTTTGATGAGATGATGGTCCTTAAAAAGTATTGTTTAAGTGTTTAAGATTTTGAACTTTTGGAAGAAAACATCCAGCAGCTTAATGCCAGTTAACTAAGCGATGAGCGATGATGAGGAGGTAACCTACAGCTGTATTGGAATATTTTGAGAAGAATAAACAGATAACAGCAATGCTGGTGTGAAATATGCCTTGACCTGAATGATTTGGAATATTTTATTAAGGACTGTAATAAATTTGGACTTAATTGTAATTGCAGAAGTTTTATTGAATATAGTAAATTTGACTTTTCTGTTTGATGGTAATAAATATAAGGCAAAAGGACTATGGACCTAGGGCAATTGCAGTTGATCTGGTGGTTTCCCTAATACGTCTGATGAATTTATCAATCTAATTTTGGGCTGGATTTGATGGATACTATTTGAAATACAATTACAAAGTCGGGGGGGGGGGGGGGGGGTTATACAAAGAAGCAATTTTTATTTAGGTGGGTAGACGCAAATGAAGACATTCTAATTGCTGTTGGAAGATGTGAAGATAAGAAGATTAGCAACTGGTTTAATCTAGTATGAAGAATTTAAATGTTTGATATAGCTATTAAATGATGTTTTTAGTTGATTTCTTAATATGTATTGATAAATTAATAAGAGGTTTGATTATTGTTTTTAGTTAGAATTTTTTTTTAATTAAGTGTTTTAATTATAACTGGACCTTGATGGTTTAAAAGTGGAGGACGGAAGAGTTTATATAGTATTTTATTTTAAATTTGGGGTTTTTGAATGAGATTTTTTTTTGTTTTAAATGAAAGAAGTTATAAAATATCTTGTTAAACTGTATAGATCTAATAATCTGTTAAGTATCTATTAGCTAAATTGAGTAATGATAGGTTTGATTAGGTAATATTTAATTGTTTTATTAACTGCTGTAATTATAAATGGATACTAATTTTGTTGAATTAGATGAAATAAGAAGAAAGAAGACTTGCTTTTCTTTTATCTATTTGTTTAATGATTATGATAAGTGAGAGATGGAGTTGAATTTAGGGGATTTAAGCTGTATTTTATATTTTGTATTTGCTCTGGGAAGTCGGGAGGGTGGTTGGGGAGGGGGGAGAAAATGTATGTAAAACTTTTAAAACTTTTTCAATAAAAAAAAAGTTTTACAAATTACAAAAATGATTTTCCCCCCCTCCCCCCTCCCCATCCCTCCCTTCCCAACCCTCCCCCCCCTGACTTCCCAGGATTAACTCAGGGTATTACAAGTACAAACACCAAACTAAAATTAACTAACAATATAATAACACATCATTAACCTTGATCTTTAACTCCTGATAATAAAACAACAATATTCTAATTAATATAACTATTTCTACAAAATATTTCATTCGTAAGCTAATTGAAATTTCTTGTTACAATATTTGTTCTGAATATAATCTATCCAACTTTTCCACTCCTTTATATATCTTTCATTTGAATAGTCTTTGAGATATGCGGAAATCTTCGCCATTTCTGCCAAATGCACTACTTTTAATGTCCATTCTTGAATTGTAGGTACATCTTGTTTCTTCCAATATTGTGCCACCAGTAGTCTTGCCGCTGTTATTAAATTTAAAATCAACTTTATTTCAATTCCTGTACAGTCTGTTATAATACCTAACAAAAAAAACGGTGGCGTAAATTTAATCTTTTTCTTTAATATATTTTGAATTACCCACCAAATTTTTATCCAGAATGCCTTAATTTTATTACAGGTCCACCATATATGATAGTAAGTGGCATCCTGACTTCCACATCTCCAACATTTGGGCTGAATGTTCGGATACATACAAGCTAATTTTTTGGGATCTAAATGCCATCTATAAAACATTTTATAAAAATTTTCTCTCAAATTTTGAGCCTGTGTAAATTTTACATTTCTAACCCATATAATTTCCCATGTGTCCAACGTTATTGTTTCCCCTATATTTTCTGCCCACTTTATCATACAATCCTTAACTAATTCTGTCTCAGAATCTATTTCCAATAATACATTATATAACCTTTTTATATGCATTTGGCTCTGATCTCTTATCTGCTTAATCAAATTCTCTTCATGTTGCAAAATACCCTTCTTTTGGTCCTCTTTCCATCTGGCCTGTAGCTGGCCATATTGAAACCAGGTTTTAATTATTCCTTGTTCTTTTAAATGTTGAATAGTTTTTAATTGTTACCCATATCCTTCCTTGTCCAAATGTATTAAATTTAAATGTATTATCTACCTTTTTGTCATACAATAAATATGCATGCCAGCCAAAAACCAGACCATACCCTTCTACATTCAATATCCTGTCCTCTGTTGAATTAATCCAATCACTAACTAATGATAGTACAGCTGCCTCATAATATAGCCCTAAATTGGGCATTTTAAGTCCTCCTCTTTCTCGAGAGTCTTGCATTATTCTCTGTTTAACTCGAGGTTTTTTTCCCTGCCCAGACAAACGTATTTAAGCCTTTTTGCCATTCTTTGATTAATTTATCAGTTTTTAGTATTGGTATTGTTTGAAAAAGGAACAAAAACCTCGGTAAAAGATTCATTTTTATGGCAGCTATCCTTCCTAACAGTGACAACTGTAACTTTCGCCAATTCTGAATCTCCGTTTGCATGTTTTGCCACAATAATTCATAATTGTGATGGTATAATTTGGAATTACTTGTCAGGATATTTATACCTAAATACTTGACCTTTTTAACTATTTCAAATCCTGTTTGATTTTCCATTTCTTGTTTTTGTGTAACAGTCATATTTTTGGCTATTATCTTTGTTTTGGCTGCGTTTATTTTAAAGCCAGATATTAATCCATACTCTTTGATTATGTTCATTAATATTTTAACAGATTGTAATGGTTGAGTTAAGGTAACAACCAGGTCATCTGCGAATGCACGTAATTTATATTCTTGTTGCCTAATCTGTATTCCCTTTATTGTGTCTGAATCTCGTATATTATTCAGCAATATTTCCAGTGACAAAATAAATAATAATGGAGACAAGGGACATCCTTGCCGAGTACCTTTTTCTATTGAAAAATTTTCTGTTACGCCTCCATTAACAATTATTTGCGCTGTTTGTTTCTAGTATATTGCCTTTATTGATTGTATAAATGTATCTCCAAACTGCATTTTTTCAATTAATTTTAATAAAAACTGCCAATTGAGCCAATCAAACGCTTTTTCGGCATCTAAAAATATTATACCCACAGGGACCTGGTTGTTCCTTTCTAAATATTCCAAAACATTAACAATATGTCTCACATTAGTTTTCATTTGTCTGCCACTTATAAAACCTGTTTGATCATGATGTATCATTTGCTGCATTACCTTCATTAGTCTATTTGCCAATACCTTAGCAAAAATCTTATAATCAGTATTTAACAATGAAATAGGCCTATAATTTTTTGGTTCTGTATGATCCTGACCTTCCTTTGGTATTAAAGATATAAAGGCTGCTTTCCAGGAGGGAGGAACCTTTCCTCCCTGCTGTATTGTATTAAATAATTCTTTCATTGGTTCAGCCATCTCTTCACACAAATTTTTGTAATAAACCGCCATCAGGCCATCTGTTCCCGGGGCCTTCCCCAACTTTAAATCTTTAATTGCAGACATAATTTCCTCTAATGTAATTGATTCGGTTAACATATCCCTTTAGTCTTGTGAAACTGGCTTAATATTCTGCTTCTCAAGGAATCTATCTATATCTATATCCTGAATCCTATCTACCTTATATAATTCTGAGTAATATTCTATGAACGACTTTTTAATTAATTCTTGCTGAAAGACCTCTTTTCCTTTATATTAAATTTTTCCAATTGTTCTTTGGTTTTGTCTCTTCCTAAGCATATAAGCCATCCATCTTCCAGGTTGGTTAGCATTACAAAATGTATTATATTTAGCATACTGTAGGTTAGTTGCAGTTTGGTCTGCTATCAACATTTTAAATTGTTCTTTCAGCAAGTTAATAACCTCCTTAACTTTGTTATCCCTTGGGTTTTTTATCAAAAGTTGTTCATTTTCCTTAATTTGATCCTCCAACACCCTCCTTTTTTCCCCTTGCTTTTTTCTAAATTTATTATTCATGTAAATTAGAACACCCCACATATAAGCCTTATTTGCATCCCACACCACTTCCATTGGGGTACCCTTTCCCATATTCATAATAAAATATTCTTTCAAAGATTTCTTACATTCCTTAATATTTTCTCCATATCTAAATAAATTTTCATTTACTCTCCAGGACCTCTTTGGTCCCTTGCTATAGTCTATTTCTACCCATACAGGGCTATGATCTGTTAGCGTCCTTGGAAAAATCTTGGTTGTCTTCACCCTAGGGAAAAGATTGTTAGATATTAAAATAAAATCTATCCTTGAAAAGGATTGATGTCTATCTGAGAAGAAGGTAAAATCTTTATCTGTTGGATTTCTATCTCTCCAGATATCTTTCAACTCCCATTCCTCTATCAAATCAATAAAAGATCTTGGCAATTTCGCTCTTGAGGCAAAGCTTTGTTTCAATCCTGTCTTATCTTTTCTAACATCTAGTACTCCATTCCAGTCTCCAAGCAAAATACATGTTTTGTAATTCCAATTAGTCATTTTAGAATGTAGAAAACTGTAAAAAATCTCCTGTTGTTGGTTGGGTGCATAAACTCCCACTATTAAAGTTTTTTCACCTTGAATCAAAACTTCAATTGCCAAATATCTACCTTGTACATCTGCTTCAATTAATTTGGCAATTAACTCCTTCTTCAGGTAGATAACTATACCATTTTTTTTTCTGGTGATGCTGCAACATAATGCACACCAAATCTTGAATTTGTTAAATATTTCTGATCTTGTATTCTAATATGAGTCTCTTGCAAACATATTATATCATTCTTAAATTGTTTGAGGTAAGTATATATTTTTCTTCTTTTTTGCGGAGAATTTAAACCATTGACATTCCAAGATAGGAATCTAATTCCCATGCTTAAATTTCTGAAGCCTCAGGAGCATTTGCTGGTTTTCCAGCTCTAACCGACTTTTTGGTCTGCCCCCCCCCCTGCTTCCGTTTTAGCAAGCTCTCGACTTGGTAGTTGCAATTGTTGAATTTTTAACTCCTCTTTACGTTTTGCTGTAGCCGCTCTTGTCATTCTTTGCTCTTTAGGTGATTCTTCACTCACATCCAGCAGGACTTGAAGAACATCTTCTTGACTTGTTGAGGTTCCCCCCTGGGCAATAGATAGCAATTCTTCCTGCAGTTTCTTTTCAGCTGTTTGTTTTTCTTTAATTTCAGGAGATTTGGGCCTTCCAGCTTTTAAAACATTTATGTAGAAATCCCTTGCTTTATCAATTGTATTAAGCCTGTATCTTTCTCCAGAAAAATTCACCACTAAGCCAGCTGGAACGTCCCATCTGTATTGTAGCTGACGATTCTTCAACTCTTCCACCAAAAAAGCATATTCTCTTCTAGCTCTTAACATCTTTGGGGGAATCTCCTTCATTGTCATCACTTCTTGTCCTTCCACTTCTAACTTTTTTTTTGTAGGTTGCTTGCAGCACTTCATTACGTACATGTCTTGTAGTAAAATATATTACTATATCTCTAGGCAATTTTCTTTGCCTGGCCACCCAGGAGTTAACTCTGAAAATTTTGTTGATTTGCCACACCACCTCACATTTTGGCATCCCCAGCGCCTTTGCCACTGCTTCTCCCATCTTGTCCTTTAAATTTTCTTTTTTGTCTTCCTTGACTCCTCTGATTCTCACTGCGAACTCCATTTCTCTGTATTGTACCAAAATCAAATCCATCTCAGATCTCTCTATTCTCTGCTGAGCCATATCCAGCTTACTGCTCATAATCTCTGTGGATTCCTTAACCTCATCAATCTTGCAGTCAAGACTTTCAGCCTGAGCAGCTAGCCCTTGAAATGCAAAGAGTATGTCTTCTCTGATATCCACATTGCGTGCTGCCAATTCTTTTGTAACTATTTGGATTTTAGAGTCTATCACAGCAGTGAGATCATCTGCTACAGTTTGAATCCTGTTATCCAATACAGCTGTAAGTTTATCTTCTGTAGTGCTTAAAGCTCCTTGAATAACCTGCTGTATCATTTCAATTGTTAAAGTTTGTGTCTCCTGTACTTTAGGAGCATGAGCAGGTGAACTTCCAGCACTGGGTGTGCCTTTGGCTGGAACAGTTTTAACTGAGGGAATTTTTGTGGCCATTTTTGGGAGGGTTTATTTTTTCCCCCCTCCTCCTTCTTTTATTTACTTTCTTTCCTTCTTCCTGTTTCTTAAAGTTTTCCTTTAATTATTAAGCAGCCAAATAGTCCAAATCTTTACTGAAATTACAACAAACCAATCTTAATAAAAATCCTCCTTCTAGTAAGTCTTTAACAAAAGAAAATTTAAAAAAATCACTTGAGGCTGTGCCAGTGCTCAGATCACTTTCGCTTTCCCAGCCAGTCAAGCCTCAATCGCCATTTTACTTGCTGTTAATTTGTAACTTCCGAAGGAGGCAATCCACAAGTAGAGAGAAGTTAAGTCAAATACTTGCCATTAAAGTCCTCCTGGCTGATCCCGTCTGTTTCTGTTGTTAAAAAAAAAGTTTTAAAAATAAAGAAAAAAAATCAGATGCGGTCGCGGCTTGTGGCTCTGCAAAGGCAGAGACATTTCCGGTCCGGAGCAGTTGGCTGGCTTCTGGGGAACTCAAACCTTCCGCCTCCACAGAAATCCTTCTGGGGGGCTTTGGTGAGTTCTACCCCCACCAGCCAGCTCTTGCCTTTCCCCTTTGCCTGGGGAGAGGTTTTTCAAACCTCCCAACGGTGTTGGACTGCCATTCGGGGGTTTTTACTGGACCGCGAAGCGGGCGCTCTCATTCGGGCGCCATCCAGGCTCGCGGAGCCGCTGGAAGTCCTTTAGATAAATTTTTAACTTATATTTCAAGGGGTTCTGGGAGGGATTGTGGGAATGGATCTGGGGGGATCCATAAATCCACTGAATGGGGTAATGGGTCTGATGATCACGGCAGGGAGGACGGGGACAGAAATTTGACAAGGATACAGGGGGATGAAATGATGGACATTAGTATAATAAGTGGGAGGGGCAGATATGATGGTAGCAGAGGGCCATATTATGTTTCGGGAGCGTGCACTCGCTGTTTGCGAGTGATTGCGCACTCCGACCCCCAAAGCATTCCTCATTCCCCAGGTTGTTCAGAGTCTCAGGCCCTGAGTCTACGGCTGATGTTGTGTAATGCCAGGACAGTGGTAAATAAAGCCCCCCTCATTCACGATCTTATTTCAGAGGGGGGTGCTGACCTGGCAGGGATTACGGAGACCTGGTTAGGCCAGGAGGGAGGAGTTCCCCTTGTGGAAATGTGCCTGCCAGATTTCCATGCATTACATCAGGCTAGGACTCAGGGAAGGGGTGGGGGAGTGGCAGCAATTATTAGAGAAAGTCTTTGCCCAAGGGAGGCCACTGTTCCTCAGATAGCCAGATGTGAGTCCCTCCTTTTTTTTTTATTGAAAAAGTTTTAAAAGTTTTACATACATTTTCTCCCCCCCTCCCCAACCACCCCCCGACTTCCCAGAGCAAGTACAAAATAAAATACAGCTTAAATTTTCTAAATTAAACTCCATTTCACACTTATTATAATCATGATCATTAAACAAATAGATAAAAGGAAAGCAAGTCTTTTTTCTCCTTATTCCATCTAATTCAACAAAATTATCTCCATTTATAATTACAGCAATTAAAACAATTAAGTATTATCTAATCAAACCTATCATTACTCAATTTGGCTAATTGTTACTTAACAAATTATTAGGTCTATACAATTTAACAAAATATTTTATAACTTCTTTCATTTAAAACAAAACAACAACAACAACAACAACAGGAAACCTTCACTCAAAAAACCCCAGATTTAAAAAAAAATTACTATATAAACTCTTCCGTCCTTCACTTTTAAACCATCAAGGTCCAATTATAATTAAAACACTTAATAAGAAATAATATTAACAATAATTTTTTAATTAATAATCAAATCTCTTATATCAATACATATTAACAAATCAACTAAGAACATCATTTAAGAACTTTATCAATCATTTAAATTCTTCATACTAGATTGAACCAATTGCTAATCTTCTTGTCTTCACATCTTCCAACAGCATATAAGATATCTTCATTTACGTCTACCCACCTAAATAAAAATTGCTTCTGTATATAAAAAAAAGCACCCCGAGTGACTTTGTAATTGTAATTATATTTGAAATGATATCCATCAAATCCAGTCAAAAATTAGATTAATAAATTCATCAGACATATTAGGGAAACCACCAGATCAACTGCAATTGCCCTAGGTCCATAGTCCTTTTGCCTTGTATTCATTACCATCAAGCAGGAAACTTCAATTTGCTATATTCAATAGAACTTCTGCGATTGGAATTAAGTCCAAATTTGTTACAGTCCTTAATAAAATAATCCAAATCATTCAAGTCAGGGCATATTTCACAACCCAATACACCAGTATTGCTGTGATCTGTTTATTCTTCTCAAATATTCCAATACAGCTGTAGGTTGCCTCCTCATCGTCGCTCATCGCTTAGTTAACTGGCATTAAACTGCTGTCTGTTTTTTTTTCTTTTTCCAAAAAATTCAAAATCTTTAAACAGTTAAACAATACTTTTTAAGGACCATCATCTCATCAAGCAGGGTTATTTTCCATTTCTCCAGTCTTTCTTCTTTTCCTTTTTATGAACTTTCTTCTTAACTTTGATCCCTCTGCCTTTTTTAGCTCCAGTAAAGTTTTGCGGTTTTGGGGATTGCATTTTATAAAATTTTTGCAGAAATATAGCTTCTTCTGGAAACAACTCTTTAAGTGCAGATTGAGTTTTATAAAAAAAAATTCGTGGAACCAAAATTTCATCAGCTTCCAACACTTCTTGCTCCTTATTTTGCACAGCATTCATCTTTCTCTCCTCAGTAAAATCTGCTATAATCTGTTGTTGTTTTTTTGCATCTCCCAACTCTTCATTCAATCCCCCACTGCTAGATTGCAACTCAGTATTTCCATGTATTTCATTGTTTCCAGCTTGAGAAGCTTGAAATATAGTATCAATTCTTTTCAATAAAGCAGAGGTAATTGAACTCAAAGCTTCCTCAAAATCAGACCATTGAGGGTTAAATAACCCTCCTTTGCTTTCTTTGCTTTCAAAAAGCCCAGCCATCTTGCCCCCCTTCTTCCTCCAGGAGGGAGGAGTTCCCCTTGTGGAAATGTGCCTGCCAGGTTTCCATGCATTCCATCAGGCAAGGAGTCAGGGAAGGGGTGGGGGAGTGGCAGCAATTATTAGAGAAAGTCTTTGCCCGAGGGAGGCCACTGTTCCTCAGATAGCCGGATGTGAGTCCCTCCTTTTGAAGTAGGGTCAGGCAATACAGATGGGCCTACTGATCATGTACCTGGCTCCCTGCCACGTGATGGCGGTCCTGCCTGAGCTGCTTGACGTTATAGCCGGGGTGGCGGTGGAAACCCCAGACTTATTGTTATGGGGGATTTTAACCTGCCATCTGCAGGTGAGATGTCGGAGGTGGCTCGGGAGTTCATGGCTTCCATAACAGCCATAGACCTGACCCAGGTAGTTCAAGGCCCCACCCACTTGGGGAATCACACTCTGGACTTGATTTTTGTCTCAGATCAGTGGCTGAATCATCTAAGAATAGGGGATCTAGACATCAAGCCCTTGTCATGGTCTGATCATTCTCTCTTTCACATGGACTTTCAGGTCACTTTCACCAACCGCAGGGAGACGGAACCAACCAAGTGGTTCCGTCCCAGGTGCCTTATGGACCCCGAGAGGTTCCTGACAGAGCTTGGGCCATTTCCTGACTGGCTCACGACTCGACTGAGGACCTGGTGGTGGCCTGGGACAGGGCAGCTACTGGGGCCTTGGACCACATTGTGCCTTTGAGGCCTCTGACCCGATGCCGATCTCGACTAGCTCCTTGGTTTTCTGAGGAGCTGAGAGAGATGAAGCATCGGAAAAGATGCCTGGAGAATGATTGGAGGACAATCCAATCTGAATCTGACTGAACACAGGTGAGATCTTATATTAAGACCTATCTAGTGGTGATAAAAGCGGTGAAGTCTAGCTACTTCTTCGCTCTTATTGCATCTGCAGAGAACCACCCAGCCGCGCTGTTTAGGGTGACTCACTCCCTACTTCAGGTGGGGGTGCGTGAAGACCCCTTACAGGGTCGAGCTGAGGATTTTGTGCAATTCCTGCATGATAAAGACGCTCAGATTCGGGAAGGCCTGGACTCCGATTGGGTAGATCCAGGGGAGGAGATGGGGGTAGGTCCTGAGAGTGTTATCTGGGAAGAATTTGACTCTGTAGCTCCTGAGGATGTGGACAGGATTCTGGACAAGCTTAGCGCTGCCACATGTTTATTGGACCCGTGTCCCTCCTGGTTGGTACTGGCCTCCTGGGAGGTTACACGAGGCTGGCTCCAGGGGATTATTAATGCTTCTCTGAGTGAGGGTGTCTTTCCCACTGCCTTGAAAGAGGTGGTTGTGAAGCCCCTCCTCTAGAAGCCTTCCCTGGACCCGGCTATATTATCAAATTATTGTCCAGTCTCCAATCTTCGCTTCATTGCGAAGGTTGTTGAGAGTGTGGTGGCACAACAACTACCCCAATGCCTGGATGAAGCTGTCTATCTGGATCCGTACTAGTTGGGCTTCAGGCCACGATACAGCACAGAAATGGCATTGGTTGCATTGGTTGATGATCTCTGGAGGGCTCGGGACAGAGGGTGTTCCTCTGTCCTAGTCCTATTAGATCTCTCAGCGGCTTTTGATACCATCGACCATGGTATCTTACTGCACTGGCTGGAGAGGTTAGGAATCGGGGGCACCGTGCTTCTGTGATTCTCCTCCTTCCTCTCTGACCGTTTGCAGTTTGTGTTGGCTGGGGGGGCAGAGGTCGACCTCGAGGCACTTATTTGTGGGGTGCCGCAAGGGTCAGTCCTCTCACCCCTTTTGTTCAACATTTATGTAAAACCGCTAGGCGAGATCATCCGTGGTTTCATGGTGAGTGTTCATCAGTATGCTGATGACACACAGCTATACATCTCTACCCCGGACCACCCCAGTGATGCCCTTACTATGATGACCTGTTGCCTGGAGGCCGTGCGGATCTGGATGGGGAGAAACAAACTCAGACTCAACCCTCCAAGACCGAGTGGCCGTGGCTTCCGGCATCCTGGTATAGTCAGCTGGTACCATCACTGACAATTGGGGATGAGACCTTACTTCCCACAGAGAGGGCTCACAACTTAGGTCTCCTCCTGGATTCACGGCTATCTTTAGAAGAGCACATGACAGCCATGGCAAGGGGGGCCTTTTATCAGGTTCGCCTGATCTGCCAGTTTTGTCCCTTTCTGGATCGGGACGCCTTGCGCACAGTCACTCATGCCCTAGTCACCTCTCGTATGGACTACTGTAATGCTCCCCTTGAAGAGCGCCCGCAGGCTCCAGCTGGTCCAGAATGTAGCCGTGCAGGTGATTATGGGTGCAACTCATTACACCCATGTAACACCTCTCCTGCGCGAGCTGCACTGGCTCCCGGTGGTCTTCCGAACATGATTCAAGGTGTTAGTCATCACCTTTAAAGCACTCCATGGCTTAGGACCTGGGTACCTATGAGACCGTCTTTTGCCACCAATAGCCTCCCACCGACCAGTTTGTTCTCACAGGGAGGGACTACTCAGGGTACCGTCAGTCAAATCATGCCGACTGGTGACTCCCAGGTGGAGGGCCTTCTCTGTGAAGGCTCCAACCCTTTGGAATGAACTGCCCCTGGAGATACAGAATATCCTTGATCTCCGTGCTTTCTGCCATGCCCTCAAGACCCTGTTGTTCCAACAGGCAGGGCTAAACATATGAACATGTGAATGATCTTTAAAATGTTATCTAACTCTGGGTTTTATTTAATTGACCAAACTAAGTAATAATTTTAATTAGCAATTTTATGATGTTTGTATGTCTATATTCTTCTTGGTTGTACACCGCCTTGAGTCCTACGGGAGAAAGGCAGTATAGAAATATAATAAATAAATAAATAAATAAATAAATAAATAAATAAATCAGGAATGTCACGACAGTTGATCCAATAGCAACTTCAAAGATTCAGTTTTGTTTCTTCCAGAGTCCTCCAGCACGCTTCCCCAGCATGGCCCCAAGCTCTCCCCCCTCCCATTACTATGGCAGCCAAAGCAGTAAAGGCGGAGGCTGACATAGGGTGAAAACATTGAAAGGCTTTGATCTATGCTTGAACTATCATGGATTATAAATTGAGTTAGCAAAGTGAAGAAGAGAAGTAGCTTAGATCTTTTTAAGACCAAGTGGATGATTTCTCTCTTGTTTATTTTTTTTCTCCTTCCTTCCTTCCTTCCTTCCTTCCTTCCTTCCTTCCTTCCTTCCTTCCTTCCTTCCTTTTTTTTTGGTTCTTGGACTGGCTGGATACTTTAAACTGTGGTTTTAACACTTTGAGACTATAAATATATTCAACAGCAAATTGAGATCTATAAAGTTTTGGGGAATTGGTGGGCCTTCTGGATTACAAATATTTACTACTGAGAGAAGAAGGAAGCAATTGTGAAGTTTGAACAGTGAACTGAAAGTTGCAACGTACTGGAGATATTGATGGGCCTTGTGGATTATAGATACTAGTTATTGAGAGAAGGAGGAGGAGGGGGGGGGAGGAAAGGAAAATAATTATCTGTAAAGATATATTCTACACTAGTTCAGGATTAATTTCTGGACTGATCTGGTGCATTATAAAAATTATAAGATTGTGATACTGGTGTGAAATTGGAATAGAAAAGAGTGTTCTTTCCTTGGTTTAAAATAGGGGGGATATAAATTGGTTGGGAGCTAGGAGATTATTCAGGTGTATTTTACTAAATTAACATCGCAATTAACCTGGTTAATAGACATAAGTAGCTACAAGCAGAAATGGCAAGCAATCCAAATTTAAGCACATTAGGAAAGAAAACAACATCTGCAGCATCAGCATCAAGTCCATCAAATCAAATCTCGATAGCAAACATGTTACACACAGAAAAATCAAATTCATTTCAAAAAGATGTGATGATGATGTCCCAATGAGGCGATAACAAAGAATCATAATGAGATGAAGAGTGAGTTGGGAGAGGTGAAAGAAACGATACATGATATGAATGAAAAAATAGTGAATTTCCAACAAATGATAGGGAAAAAATGAAAAAAGGATTCAGGTAATAGAAGAAAAATCAGAACAAGCTGAGAAAAAAATGGAAGATATGAACTAAAGGCTTATACAGGAAAATAAAGAGTTGGAAGAAAATGTTATTTCATTACAAATGGAAAAGGCTGCTTACTTTCTGAGATTCCAAAACATAGAAGAGGAAAAAGGAGAAGACCTACCTGATATAATGACAGAATTGCTGGCAAATGCTTTACAAATTACAAAACAGGAAATGCAAGCAGAGATTGATGAAATATTTCAAATGCACACAACCTATGTGAGAAAACATAATCTCCCAAGAGAAGTTCATGTCAGATTTGTCAAGAAGATGATAAGAGTTGAAATACTTTAAAAAGTGAGAGATGAACTTCTGCAATATAAAGGCAAAGAAATTGTGGTGCCAAGAAGAGTAAGAAATCTAAGAAGACAATAGCCCGGTGACTTGGACCATGGATCAGAATTCTGTCCCTCTATGTTTTTAACATCTGGTGGTCTCTGACCTTGGACTATTCCCCCCTCAAGGGTCTTGATGTACTCAGTATCTGAATTGCTTGCCCTGTGAGATTCCCCCCTCTCGCAGGTTTGGCCCTCCACTTTACCAAGGGCCTATCTCGATGATGGACTTTGGAGTCCGGAGAGATGGTATGACGCAAAGAAGGGTGTGTGGGGCTTTTTGGTGAAGTGTTTTAATAAGATTTTAAGGGATCCGGGGAGGGGGGGTTTGTAATAATTTTTTAAGGGGAATTGAGAAGACGACCGATGGGGATGGGGGGGGTCATCCTCCATGGTCAGAGCCTAGCCCGGCATGGGGTAACGGTTTGGGGGGTGCAGAACGAGGGATTGGAGGGGGGACGGAGGATCATATTTATGAGGGTTGCACCATCAGCACGGTAGTTGGGAGGGGCAGATATGGCGGGAGCAGGGGACCACATCATGTGTCGGGGGCGCGCACTCGCTATTTGAGAGCGATTGCTCGCCCCGGTCTCCAAAGCTCCACTCGGACACTAGGTAGCACAGATACTCAGGATCTGGGCCTTTGGCTGATGCTGTGCAATGCCAGGTCCGTGGTAAATAAGGCCCCCCTCATCTGTGATCTTATAAAGGAGGGGGGAGTGGACCTGGCAGGTATTACGGAAACCTGGCTGGGTCCAGAGGGAGGGGTCACTCTGGTTGAGATGTGCCCACCAGGTTTCAGAGCATTCCATCAGCCAAGGGCCCAGGGGAGGGGCAGGGGGGTAGCGGTTATTTTTAACGAAGATCTAGGTCCGAGGGAGACCACTGTGCCACAGATTGCCGGATGTGAGTCCCTCCTTATGAAATGGGGTCATGGGGTTCAGTTGGGCTTGCTGCTCACGTACCTGGCTCCCTGCCATGTGGCAACAGCCCTGCCCGAGCTACTCGACATGATAGCCACGGTGGCAGTGGATACACCCAGGCTTATGGTCATGGGTGATTTCAACTTGCCTTCCGTTGGTGAAACGTCTGAGGTGGCTCGGGAGTTCATGGCTTCCATGATGGCCATGGACCTGACCCAATTAGTTCATGGCCCCACTCATAGGGGGGGCATACTCTGGACATGATTTTTGTCTCTGGCCAGTGGTTGAGTGATCTGGTTATAGGGGGTATAGACATAGAACCCTTGTCATGGTCTGATCACTCGCTCCTTCGCCTAGATCTCCGAACCGCTACACCCCGCCGCAGGGAGGCGGAACCAACTAGATGGGTCCGCCCCAGGCACCTGATGGATCCTGATAGGTTCCAGATGGAGCTTGGGCCGTTTCCTGAGGATCTGGCACACGACTCGGCTGAGGACCTGGTAGCTGCCTGGAATCGGGCAGCTGGTGGAGCCTTGGATCGAGTTGTGCCTTTGCGGCCTCTGACCCGGTATGGATCTCGAGCGGCTCCCTGGTTTACCGAGGAGCTGAGAGAGATGAAGCGCCGGAAAAGACGCCTAGAGAGTGGTTGGAGGGCCATTCTCGCTGAATCTGATCAAACACTGGTAAGGTCGCATATTAAGACCTACCTAGTGGCGATAAAAGCGGCAAAGTTGAACTACTTTTCCGCATTTATTGCTTCATCAGGGAATCGTCCGGCCACCCTGTTCAGGGTGACCCGCTCTCTGCTTCATGCGGGAGTGCGGGAGGATCCCTTGGAAGGCAGGGTGGAGGATTTCGGACAATATCTGTATGACAAAATTGCTCAGATTTGGGGGGACTCCGACTGGGTAGATCTGGGCAGGGTGACAAGGAATAGTCTTGAGAATGTTATCTGGGAAGAGTTTGACTCTGTGACTCCTGATGATGTGGACAGGATTTTGGGGAGACTTAGTGCGGCCACATGTTTACTGGACCCGTGTCCCTCCTGGTTGGTACTGGCCTCCCAGGAGGTTACACGAGGCTGGCTCCAGGGTATTATCAACGCTTCTTTGAGTGAGGGTCACTTCCCTGCCGCCTTGAAAGAGGCGGTGGTGAGGCCTCTCCTCAAGAAGCCTTCCCTGGACCCGGCAGTATTAGCTAACTATCGTCCTGTCTCCAACCTCCGCTTTATTGCGAAGGTTGTTGAGAGTGTGGTTGCGCAACAGTTTCCACAATTCCTGGAGGAAACATCTTATCTGGATCCGTTCCAGTCGGGTTTCAGGTCTGGGCACAGCACGGAGATGGCATTGGTCGCGTTGGTTGATGATCTCTGGAGGGCTCGGGACAGGGGATGTTCCTCTGTCCTAGCCCTATTAGATCTCTCAGCGGCTTTTGATACCATCGACCATGGTATCATGCTGCACCGGCTGGAAGAGTTGGGGGTGGGGGGCACTGTATTACAGTGGTTCTCCTCCTTTCTCTCTGACCGGTCGCAGTTTGTGTTGACAGGGGGGCAGAGGTCGACCTCGAGGCCTCTCGTTTGTGGAGTGCCGCAGGGGTCGGTCCTCTCGCCCCTTTTGTTCAACATTTATGTGAAGCCGCTGGGTGAGATCATCCATGGCTTTGGGGTGAGATACCATCAGTACGCTGATGACACCCAGCTGTACATCTCCACCCCAGGCCACCCCAATGATGCCCTTGAAGTGATGTCCCAGTGCCTGGAAGCCGTGCGGATCTGGATGGGGAGAAACAAACTCAAGCTCAACCCGTCCAAGACGGAGTGGCTGTGGTTCCCGGCATCCCGATATAGTCAGTTGACTCCATCACTGACTATCGGGGGCGAGTCTTTGGCCCCCGCGGAAAGGGCTCGCAATCTGGGAGTCCTCCTGGATAGGCAGCTGTCTTTGGAGGAACATCTGACGGCTGTAGCCAGGGGTACCTTTTGTCAGGTTCGCCTGATTTGCCAGTTGCGGCCCTTTCTTGATCGGGATTCCCTGTGCACAGTCACTCACGCCCTTGTCACCTCTCGCCTAGACTACTGTAATGCTCTCTACATGGGGCTCCCCTTGAAGAGCACCCGGAGACTCCAACTGGTCCAGAATGCGGCCGCGCGGGTAGTGACGGGAGCAGCGTGGCACTCCTACATAACACCGCTCCTGCGCGAGCTGCACTGGCTTCCAGTGGTCTTCCGGGTGCGCTTCAAGGTGTTGGTGATCACCTTTAAAGCGCTCCATGGCATAGGGCCTAGTTATCTCCGAGACCACCTGCTGTCACCGATGACCTCCCATCCACCTGTGCGCTCCCACAGAGAGGGCCTTCTCAGGGTGCCATCAGCCAAACAATGTAGGCTGGTGACCCCCAGGGGGAAAGCCTTCTCTGTGGGGGCACCCACCCTCTGGAATCAGTTGCCCCCGGAGATTAGGAGAATTCATGACCTCAGTGCCTTCCGCCGTGCCCTAAAAACACATTTTTTCCAACAAGCCGGGCTGGCTTAAGAAGAAATTTTAAATATTTTGAATATTTTAATTGGTTTGTGAGTTTTAAATTTTGTAGCCAAATTATATATATTTTAATTGTCTTAATATTTATATTTCATGTTTTTTATTTCTGGCTGTACACCGCCCTGAGTCCTCAGGGAGAAGGGCGGTATAGAAATTGGAAATAAATAAATAAATAAATAAATAAATAAATAAATATCAATTTTTAACAGGTCAGCTGATTAAACACAATATAAAGTTCAGATGGCTGAGACCAGAGGGAATGAGCAGAACAAGAAGGAGCAAAAGTAAAGGAACAGAGAAAAATAAGATCAACTAGGACACTATGACCTATATACAAATGAGGAAGAAATATGCTCACCCTCATGAACTGTAATCCTTGAAAGAATTGTGACTGCCTTTCGGAGGATTATCTGAGCAACCCGCATAACCTTTGCTCGCAATCTTGTTAGGGTGAGGGAGGGAGGGAATTGCCAGACCATATGTGGGAGAAATATCCTATTTGGAAGATATTGAGTTTTACTGTTGCTTACTTCCTTCTCTATGCTTCCTAAATGAGGTAGGTCAAACTGGCTGGTGGGTGTGGGTGTGAAATTAAGCCTCCTTACTATAAAACCCATTCAGAAAACACAAAGGAGAAGATATGGTTTAATTCTGCTTCAGCCCAGATTGCGGGAGAGAAAGTAGTTTAAAAATTATTATTTAATTGACTAATTCATTGGAAATTGCTGTGTAATGTCTTTTTATGGGATGTAGTGCTTATGATAGGCTATAAACAGGTAATACTCAGCCTTAAAATTATGTTATGGACATAGAAAGGCAATTAGATTTGCTGGCTGTCCTAGGTATGATTTTCAGTAGTCAGTCTCTGCTGTTTTACACTACTAATATATTTAAACCAAATACCTATCTCTAAATTTAAGACAGCACTAACCCTAGAACATTCTAATGGACTAGGAACAGCCATCCTGGTAGAGATATTTAGGGGGTAAAACCCTTTACTCTTTAAAGTTGTGTCCTTGTGATGAAACGGCAGTTTATATTACAATCAGTATATTGTCAAATTGCCCATTTTATTAAAATGCATGGTTATGTTTTATACCTCCCTCATTAATTACATTTAAGGGATATTTGGATTTATTTTGTGTTGTTGGCCAGCGTTCAGTTTCTTTGAATGTGGCCAAGTTTTGTTTTATTGTTTGTAAAATCTGCAATCTTGGTGGCGCAGTGGTTAGACGGCAGTACTGCGGGCTAACTCTACCCACAAGCTGGAGTTTGATCCTGACTGGCTCAAGGTTGACTCAGCCTTCTGTCCTTCTGAGGTCAGTAAAATGAGGACCCAGATTGTTGGAGGCAATATGCTGACTCTGTAAACCCCTTAGAGAGGGATGTAAAGCAGTATCAAGCAGTATATAAATCTAAGCACTATTGCTTTTGCAACCAATTATATTGATTATTTTTAGGTTTTGTTTATTTTCATTTTTGTTTATTTAGAATCTTTAATTTTTATCTTTTTAAAGGGGAATTCTGACAAAAACGGTGCAATGATACAGTATAACCCAGTAAAACAAAATGGGCCATTAACATTAATGACAGTCTTTCAAAGCTGGCAACCTTCTTCCAAAGACATTAAATTAAAGAGACTACATTTGACTATACTTGAAACCCAGCAATCCCAGTTGAGCAGTAATTTTAATTGACATTTTGATGGATTAATCCACCAGTAGAAAGTAGGTAACATCCATTTGAGGTCAATCCATTTATTTATTTATTTATTTATTTATTTATTTATTTATTATATTTATATACTGCTCTACTTCTGGGGGACTCAGGGCAGTGTACAGTCAAATGATAAAATACATATAATACAAATATTTTAAAGATTGATTAAAATACAATTAAGTAATTTGGTCTTGAACCTAAAATTAAAACTCTAAATTTATGAGATTAAGATTTAAGAATTTAAGATCAGTTTTAGAAGAGGTTAGTCCAGGCCGGCCTGCTGGAATAGAAATGTCTTGAGGGCACTGCGGAAAGCACGAAGATCAGGGATTGTCCATATCTCCGGGGGGAGCTTGTTCCACATGGTGGGTGCTCCCACAGAGAAGGTTCTCCCCCTGGGGGACGCCAGTCGACATTGTTTGACCAACGGCACCCTGAGAAACCCCTCTCTATGGGAGCGTACTGGTCGGTGAGAGGCTACTGGTGGCAGGAGGCGGTCTTGTAGATACCCCGGTCCTAAGCCATGAAGTGCTCTAAAGGTGGTGACCAAAACCTTGAAGTGCACCCAGAAGAACACAGGTAGCCAGTGCAGCTCCTGCAGGAGGGGTGTCACATGGGAGCACCACGTCACTCCCATAACGACCCGTGCGGCCGCATTCTGGACCAACTGGAGCCTCCGGGTGCTCCTCAAGGGGAGCCCCATGTAGAGAGAGTTGCAGTAGTCCAGGCGGGAAGTGACAAGGGCATGAGTAACCGTATTTAACGAGTCCCGATTCAGAAAGGGACGCAACTGGCATATCAGGCGAACCTGATAGAAAGCTCCACTGGCCACAGCCGTCGGGTGCTCTTTTAAAGACAGCTGTGAGTCCAGGAGGACACCTAAGTTGCGAGCCCTCTCTGTGGGGGCCAGTGATTCACCCCCAATAGTCAGTGATGGCAACAGCTAACTATATCGGGATGTCAGAAACCACAGCCATTCGGTCTTGGATGGGTTGAGCTTGAGTCTGTTCCTCCCCATCCAGATCCGTACAGCCTCCAGGCACTGGGACATCACTTCAAGGGCATCATTGGGGTGGTCCGGGGTGGAGATGTACAGCTGGGTGTCATCAGTGTACTGGTGGTACTTCACCCCGAAACTACGGATGATCTCGCCCAGCGGCTTCACATAAATGTTGAACAGAAGGGGCGAGAGAACCGATCCCTGTGGCACCCCACATACAAGGGGCCTCGGGGTCGATCTCTGTCCCCCTGTCAACACAGACTGCGACCGGTCAGAGAGAAAGGAGGAGAACCACCGCAACACGGTGCCCCCCACTCCCAACTCCTTCAGCCGGTGCAGCATGATACCATGGTCGATGGTATCAAAAGCCGCTGAGAGATCTAATAGGACCAGGACAGAGGAACCTCTGTCTCGAGCCCTCCAGAGATCATCGACCAATGCGACCAATGCCATTTCTGTGCTGTGTCCAGGCCTGAAGCCCGACTGGAACAGATCGAGATAAGCCGATTCATCCAGGTACTGAGGAAGCTGTCGTGCCACCACACTCTCAACAACCTTCGCAACAAAGCGAAGGTTGGAGACTGGACGGTAATTAGCCAATACTGCCGGGTCCAGGGAAGGCTTCTTGAGGAGAGGTCTCACCACTGCCTCTTTCAAGGCGGCAGGGAAAACACTCTCACTCAGAGAAGCATTTATAATCCCCTGGAGCCAGCCTCGTGTAACCTCCCGAGAGGCCAGTACCAAGAGGGACACGGATCCAATAAACATGTGGTAGCATTCGGCTTCCCCAGTATCCTGTCCATGTTTTCGGGAGTCACAGAATCAAACTCTTCCCAGATGATATTCTCAAGACCTGCCTCTATCCTCCCTCCTGAATCTACTATGTCAGAGTCCAGGTGTTCCCGAATCTGAGCGATTTTATCATACAGATATTGGACAAAATCCTCAGCTTTACCCTCCAAGGGGTCATCCGCGCTTCCTGAGAGAGCAGAGAGTGGGTCACCCTAAACAGGGCAGCTGGGCGGTTATCTGATGATGCAATAAGAGCGGAGAAATAATTACATTTTGCCGCTTTTATCGCCACTAGGTAAGTCTTAATATGAGATCTTACCAGTGTTTGGTCAGATTCAGATTTGGACTTCCAACTGCTCTCCAGGTGTCTTTTCCGATGCTTCATCTCCCTCACTCCTCAGTGTACCAAGGAGCCAAGCGAGATCGGTGTCGAGTCAGAGGCCGCAAAGGCAAGACTCGATCCAAGGCTCCGGCAGCCTCCCTTTCCCAGGCAGCCACCAGGTCCTCAGTCGAGTCGTGTGCCAGAGCCTCAGGAAATGGCCCAAGCTCCATCTGGAACCTATCATGGTCCATCAGGCGCCTGGGGCAGAACCATTTTATCGGTTCCACCTCCCTGCAGCAGGGTGTGGCGTTTTGAAGGTCAAAGCGAAGGAGGGAATGATCCGACCATGACAAGGGCTCAATCGCTATATCCCCTATCTCAAGATCACTCAGCCGCTGACCAGAGACAAAAACTAGGTCCAGCATGTTTCCCTTCCTGTGAGTAGGGCCATGAACTAACTGGGTCAGGTCCATGGCAGTCATGGAAGCCATGAACTCCTGGGCCACCTCAGACGTTTCACTGACGGATGGTAGGTTGAAATCCCCCATGACTATAAGCCTAGGGGTATCAACTGCCACTGCGACTATCACGTTGAGTAGCTCAGGCAGGGCCGTTGCCACATAGCAGGGAGTCAGATATGTAACCAGCAAGCCCATCTGCACCCCATGACCCCACTTCACAAGGAGGGACTCACATCCGGCTGTCTGAGGAACAGTGGCTTCCCTCGGACCAAGACCTTCTTTAATAATAACTTAGTAAATAATTTAGTGAGGAGGAGGAGGCAATATTAAATCAGAGAGTCTAGGACTTTTCCTCTCCTACCCTTGGCTGTGCCTCCTCCTCCACCAGCGTTCCTCCTTGGGTGATTCTCCTTTAACTTTTCTCCTTGGCTGACATGCCCCCACTCATTCCCCCTAGGCAATGGACCATGGCCCTTCCATCCCATGCACTTTGGCACTGCCGATTCACTGAAGGAGGGTTTGTCCTGGGTTTTTTGCCATCCAGGACAGTTAGTTGCCAACCAATCAGCTAGCTGCCAATGCCAGCGACCATTGTGTGATTGATCACAGTGGTGGTGGGGTTTGGGGAAAGGGCTGCAGTCCCAAAGGGTTGCAGGAAAGCCAAACGCTTGTTAAGAGAAAGAACAGGAGGGGGGTAGAAACTCCCCTGTACCTGATCATGCCTATCTGATAAAGGATAGGAAGGGAAGAGCAGGAGGAAGGGCTGTAAGTATGCCAGCTTCATCCACAGGAAAGTGTGGAGGGAGGAGACAGAGAGAAAGAGAGAATTGAGACAAGAAGAAAAAGAAAGAAAAAGAAAGAAAGAAAGAAAGAAAGTAAGTAAGTGGGAAGGGAGAAAGAAAGAAAGGAAAGAAAGAAAGGAAAGAAAGAAAGAAAGGAAAGGAAGGAAAAAGAAAGAGAGAGAAAGAGAGGGAGGGAGGGGAGAAAAAGGGAAGGGAAAGTGAACGAGATATGGATGGATGGATGGGACAGCATAGCAATGCAGGGCTGGAAGGGACCTCAGACGTCATCTAGTCCATGTCACCTGGCTTTGATTTCTCTCCCCTTTATGATTAACAACCTGTTTCTTGAAAAAACAAACACTGCATCTAAACAGAATAGCACTTCAGGAGAACTTAAGACACCAGATTGCCTCCTAATTATCCACATTTACAAAGGATCTTCCTTCTGATCTTCAGTCAGTCTCCATCATTCCATGTAACTCAAACCACTACCTCAACACTGATATGTGAAACCAATAAAATACTATACATTGCATTCATTGAGGACAAGCACTCATTGTTGTGTTCCTGCTTGTAAGAAGACTTCTGCCTGAGAAATGGATGTAAGTGTAGCAAGCAAGAGAGGAAGAGAAAAGTTTGTTTCAGATGGGTACTGTTGAATAGTGGGTACAGTAAGGATACAGGACACATACACCAGTTACATGAGTTTATTTAGCTCCAGTACAGCAATGGATTGCCTAGCCGCGGCAGCCTCTTTTAAAGGGAGCTGTCTGTGACTTCAGCCACTGACGTGCTTCTAAATCTCCCACTCTATTTGCTCGCTTCTAATTGGTCTGTTTGAATTGTCATTCAATACTTAATACCCCTCCCCTCTAGATCAGCACTGACCAATCCTGGAGTCTCTCAAGCCGCATAGTCGCGAAGTAGGCGGGTCTTTTGGGGGCGCGACTTGATCTGCGCAGTTCAGTTGTTCCAGCCATCTTTGAGTGAGAGGTCGAGTTCTGTGTCTTCCCTGGAGGCGCCTCCGGAACTCTCTCGAACTCCGCATGGGCCTATTTTGTTGGATGTTTATTCCTTTCTCCCCCAGCTGGAACGGTGGACTGTCACTGCTATCGAAAACTCTCTCCTGGACCCCAGATAAGTGTCCCCTATCTCTAGTTGGGTTTGAGTGTTGTCCCTGTGGTTTGTTTGGTGCTGTTTTATGTAGGACCTGGTCTGTTTTTGTGGTTCCTATGTGAAGTTTCTTTTCTCACCTCTGGTTTTCCTGTTGTGATTCGTGTTCTCTTCTGACTAATTGGCCTCTGAGCTGATCTATGTGTCTTTTCCAGCTCCGGCCATCCTCTGTTTCTATCATGTAGGATAGAGGGCCTGTGACTTGAGTTATTTCTGCTGGGACCCATAAGAGGTTTCCGCTAAAATTCTTTGCGTACACTTTATCCCCTACTTGGAACTATCTAATCTTGCTGGTGGAATCTACTGCCTTCTCTGCGCTGTAATGGGGGTGTAGTCTGTCTAAACTAGACCTTAGTTTCCTTCCCATTAATAGTTCCGTGGGACTTCTGTGTGTGGTGGTGCTTGGTGTTATGTGCTGTATACTTAGTAGTTTATCTATTTTTGCCTGTATATCCCCTGGTCCCAGCTTGTTAAGGTCTCCTTTGTCATCCTCACCATCCTTTTCGCCAATCCATTAGTGGACGGTTTTCCCGGCATGGATAGTGCATGTTGGATCCCTTGACCAGTTAAGAACATTTCAAATTGGTTAGCTGTGAACTGGGACTCATTGCCTGACACTACCAAATCAGGCAACCCATGTGTTGCGAACAGTCTCCGAAGGACTCAGATGACTGCTTCTGTTGTTGTAGATGGCATTAAATTCACCTGTAACCATTTAGAATAAGTATCTACGATAATTAGAAATGTATTCCCTCGCAGGGCCCGCATATGTATGCGGGACCAAGGGGTCCCGGGATTTTCCCAGTTGTGTGTGTGGGTGCTGAGTGTGGTGCTGGGTGAGATTTCTGGCATGGTGTGCAAGTCACTACCCATGTCTCTATTTCTTTGTCCATTTCCAGCCACCAGACGTAGCTTCTGGTGAGTGCCTTCATCTTCACTATTCTCGGGTGTCCCTCGTGTAATAATTCTAATATATAATTCCTTAACAATTTTGGGATTATTACTCTGTCTCCCCACAATAAACACCCTCTCAGTCCTGATAGCTTGGTTTGCCTCATCTTGAATGGTTGGAAGTCAGTGTCTATGTTCGTCTCTGGCCACTCTTTCCAAACCCAATTCAAAACCCGTACCAGGGTTGCATCTTTTGCTGTTGCTCTCGCAATGTCTGTGGCCAAGATTTGGGTGTTCTCCATAGTCTCTATCAGCAATGTGGTTGTGGCTGGTGCTGGGTCTTCCACTGTTTCTGGCAATGAGCATCTACTGAACGCATCAACATGGTTGATGGTCTTCCCCGGTCTGTATATCAGCTGGTAGTAGCAAGCAGTGAGGAATTCTGTCCACCTCAGCATTCTTGGAGATAAGATGGGGGAGGGGGAGGTCTGTCTCCTGCTACAATTCCTAGGAGCAGCTTGTGGTCCGTGATTAGTTTGAATCTTCTTCCATATAGGTACTCATGGAACTTTTTGATGCCAGCCACTGCAGCCAATGCCTCTTTATCGAGCTGGCTGTAAGTTCTTTCTGGTTTTGACAATGTTCGTGAGTAAAAGGTGATGGGGGCTTCTCTTCCATTTGGCATGCAATGGTTTAACACGGCTCCCACACCAAATGGGGATGCATCGCAAGTCAGCCTTAATGGCAATGATCTGCTATACTGCACCAATATACTGTCCAAAGTTAATAGTCTTTATGTGTTCAAAAGCATTTGTCTCCGTTTCCCCCCATGTCCAATCCATTTTCCTATCCAGTAGCCGGTGTAATGGTTCAGCAATCGTGGCTTTCTGTGGTAGGAAAATATTGTAAAAAATTAATAGTCCTAGAAAAGCTTGTAGTTCTGTTTTATTGTTGGGGGTCGGTGCCTCTCTGATTGCTTTCAGTTTGCCCAGGATGGGTCTATTCCTGAGCCATTGGTCAGATATCCCAAAAATTCTATTTGCCTTCCAGCTAGTTGGCATTTGTCCCTTTTTACCTTTAGCCCCACTTCTTGGAATCTGGTTAGTACTGCCCTTAACCTCTGCTGGAGTTGTTTCTGATCAATGGCTGATATCAGTACATCGCCAAAATAGGGAACGACTCCCTCGATGCCCTGTAGGAGGCGTTCCATGAGGCTTTGGAACAATCCTGGGGCTACACCAGTGGTGGGTTGCTCCCGGTTCACACTGGTTCGCAAGAACCCATAGTAAAAAAATTTAATAGTTCGGAGAACCGGTAATAAGATTGGCTGGCCACGCCCCCGAACTGGTTCCCGGCCCGGTTGCTGGTCGCTTACCCCCGCCCACTCCCAATCTATTGCTGCTTCCTGAGTCCCAGCTGATGGCTAGAGGGAAAAAAAACTGTTTAAACTCTTGCTGCGGGGCTTCAAAAGGCCTCCCTACAGCTGATCAGTGTTAAAAGAAAACAAATGAGTAGCCCGGTGCCTGCAAAAATAGAAAAAACAGCCCCTTTCAGCTTCAGCATAGGTTAATTACCACAAGTTGATTAGATCGGCTTCCCGACTCTCAGCTGATTTGCTCTCAGCTGTTTTGCAGAGGGCTCTGTTGCTAGCTGCAGAGTGCTGGAGCAGATTCCCCCCCCCCCCCAGCTATGCTGAAAAAACAAAACTGAAAGTAAAGCAGGGTTTTTGCTGCAACGTGATAAAATGAGACAGAGAGAGATTTCTTTTTCTTTTTCCTCACCAAAAAAGGTAGGTGCAAAACTGCAAACAATGGGAAATTTAGGGCAAAAGAGGAGAGTTCAAGATTTTAAAACACAAAAGAAAAAAGCTCTATTTAACTAGGGAATTGTAATAATTGAGATACTATTAATTGTATATTATGTTGAAAGCAGAAATGGTTAAGTTGTGGTTTGGAGGAATATATGGGGGAAATTATTTGGTTTATTATTATTGGTAAATATAATTAATTGATTTGTAAGAAATTGGATTGCATGGAAATAATTGGAATATTCATGTTTATATTGATTAATATACAAAAAAGATGGTTATATAACTAATTGATTTATATTAAAATGTTGAATTTGTATTAAACAACTGTATTACATAATTACATAATTAACCAATGTGAGGATGGATATAAAAATAGATGACAATGGGATGGGGTATAATATAAAATAGAAGGGAAAAATTGAATTTGATTAAGATTAGAGATGAGGATGAAGGGTAATATTAGTTTTTTAAAAAAATAGATGAGGAATAAATATGGCAAAAAGGAAATATAGAAATTGTAAATTTAATTGAAATGACTAAACACTGTTTAAATTTGTGAACCGGCCAAATACTCTTTTCAAAGAAAATACATTGTATGTTTGTATGTGTGTTTCTAAATATTGCTATTTATTCATATTTGTTCTCTTTTATTCTTTAAAGTTTAACAATTCATTCTTTATCTTAATATCTTTACATTTGTTTGGGGTTGGCTTTCTTCCCTTTCATCTTTTTTATTGTACAGCAATCTTTCTCCTCAAACCTACCACTTCTCTCTTTTCTTTCCTTCTTACTTTCTCTTCCCCTCCTCTTCTTCTCCTCCCTACTTCCTCTTCCTTTCTCCTTCTCCTCCTCTCTTCCTCCTCCTCTTACCTTCACTCCTACTCTAATTTCCCTTCCCTTCCTTCCTTCCTCCCTTTTCTTCCTTCCATCTCTCTTCTCCTTCCTTCATCCCTCTCTTGCTGTATCCTTTTGTGCATATGGACTACTCAGAGGGCTGAAAAAGTTATTTTTGACTGGTCCTCGCACTTTTGATCAGTCCTCGAATTTACGACTGTCCTCACATTTTACTTTTTTTGCCCTATCTTGTCACCATGGTGAAGAGAAGCAGTTGTGAAATGAGTGACATGGTTGTTAAGAATGCTGCACGGGCATAAATGTGAGGATGATCATAAGTGTGAGGACCAGTCAAAAGTGCGAGGACCTGTCAGAAATGACTTTTTTCAGCCCTCTGAGTAGTCCCTATACACATAGCCATGGCCACCCGGTCACATGACCAGCTAGCCACGCCCATCTAATCACATGACCTCCAAGCCACGCCCACAAAATAAGCCACACCCACAGAACCGGTAGTAAAAAAAATTAGAATCCACCCCTGGGCTACACTTACCCCAAACTGCAAACATTTGCACTTGAAACTCCCCTGAGTTGAGTGTTTAAAGTTGCAGAACCCTGACCTACCCCATCCGATCACTTCACCCTGCAGCCAGCCCTGTAGGCTTGTGCCCGCCTCCCACCTGGGCAGCAGCAGCCTACCTAACCCAGTTGTATCACCTTGCCCTGCAGCCAGTCCAAATGCCCACCTCGGATTGCCTCCTACCGCTCCAGCAGGTCATTTTTATTTAATTAATTTAATTAAGAATGC
The DNA here is from genome assembly GCA_012654045.1 of Ptyas mucosa. Taxonomy (NCBI): domain Eukaryota; kingdom Metazoa; phylum Chordata; class Lepidosauria; order Squamata; family Colubridae; genus Ptyas; species Ptyas mucosa. Next base: position 1,357,842 of record WNWU01013517.1, read on the forward strand.
TGCAATGGGCATAAATGATGACCGGTCAAAAGTGCGAGGACCTGTCAGAAATCACTTTTTTCAGCCCTCTGGGTAGTCCCTATGTGCATTTGGACTACTCAGAGGACTGAAAAATTATTTTTGACTGGTCCTTGCACTTTTGACCAGTCCTTGCACTTACAGCTGTCCTCACATTTTACGTTTTGCGCCCTATCTTCTCATACTTGCCCAATTTGCTGTCTCTCATCAGTTCCTCTTCCCAGCCATCATCTTCGATTTGATTTATTCTAGTCACTGCCAGTCCCAGAGGTTCGAACCACTCCAGACCCAATAGGCTAAATCTGTCCTGGTCCACTATGGTGAGGGGCAGTTTCCCTTGAAAGTCATTGAACTTTCTGATGCCTAACACTGGAATCCAGTTCCCCTGATAGTCTTTCAGGGTGAGTCTTTACTGCTTGAGTGCGCTGGTTGTGAGGCTGGGGATAATCTGCTTGATGGTCATCCAGGAGACCATGGACAGGCATGACAGGCATGTCCTCCATTTTTCATGGTCTCCCCTCAATGTACACGGTTGCCTCCATCTTCTTTGCTCTTCCCGCGCTCGCATGGCCCACAATTATTGTTTGATGGGTCTCACCCCTTTCTGACCCGTGGTCCTCGTTTCTACGGCTTCTTCCAAACTGTTGTTTCCTGTTCGTTTGGAATTGTCTGGTTCTAGTTGGTGGTGGTGGGCTCATTTCTGTTTCTGTGAAATGCTGGTTGGGATGTCCTGCAGGCTCTTGCGATGTGTCCCTTCCAGTTGCATCGCTGGCAGATCGCATCTCAGAACCTGCACTCCATCCTTGAGTGGTTTCCCTCAAATCCTGCACACCAGAATTCTTTCTTTCCTTTGTCCTGGGGTCTCCCCTTCCATTCTGAACGGTGGTAATGTACTTCGTCCCCCTCTTCTTCTTCTTCCGATTCGGTTTCCACATTCTTGTAGTGGACTGATCGTAAAGTGGGGGAAAACTCACTGAAAAGCTGTCTCTCTTAGCAATGGAATTTGGGGAAGCCAGATTCACTTAGCGACTATAGGACTGACTTAGCGACCGTTCAAGTTACAATGGCACTGGAAAAAGGGACTTATGACTATTTTTCACACTTAATGACCATTGCAGCATCCCCATAATCAGGTGATCCAAATTCAGATGCTTGGCAACTGACTGATTGGTTGGCAGCTAACTGTCCCGGGTGATGAAAAACCCAGGACGAATCCTCCTTCAGTGAATCAGCAACGCCAAAGCGTGTGGTACAGAGGGGCCATGGTCCATTGCCCAGGACGAATGAATGGGGACATGTCAGCTGAGAAGAAAAGTTAGAAGTACTAAATAGAAATATTGGACAAGAATTAGAAATAAAAGGAATGAAAATAAAAACAGAAAAATATAAGCTACAAGCATTCGCAGATGACTTGATATTTATTTTAGAAGAACCACAAGAATCTGGACCCAAGTTAATGAAAATAATAGCATAGTACAGTAAAGTTGTAAGACTGAAAATAAATAAAGAGAAAACTAAAATACTAGTTAAAAAAAAGAGTTGATAGAAAAGATAGATATTCAGATAGCTAAGAAAATCAAATACTTAGGAGTTTAGTTAACAGCAAGATGTGTGACTATAAAAGAAGATAATTATATGAAACTGTTACAACAAATGAAATTGGAAAAACCTGCAGCTATTGTTGATAGGAAGGATAGCTACAATAAAAATGAACATTCTGCTGAGGCTCTTATTCCAAACAATTCCAATAAAATTAGAAAAAAAATTTTTTTTGAAGAACTAAATAAAAGGATACTAAAATATATTTGGCAAGAGAAAAAAAGCAAGAATAAGACTTAAACTGCTACAAGATACTAAACTGAAAGGGGGCCTTGGGTTGCCAGACTGGGAGCTATACTACCAGGCTTCTGCACTTGTCTGAGTGAAAGAATGGGTAAACTTGAGACATAAAAGACTATTAACTTTGGCGAGATATGATCTCCAACTGGGGTGGCATGCCTTTTTATGATATCGGAAAAATAAAATACATGGATATTTTCAAAGGCACCTTCTTAGAAATGCATTACTGTTAGTATGGGGAAAATTAAAGAAAGGCACTATATAAAATACCAGTCTGGCTTTCCATGATGGAGGCACTGATTCATCTGAATGTGATTGATATGGAAAAAGTTGTAAGGTATAAGGACATTTTGAAAAATAAAGGGGAACTCAGATGCTAGGGCTTCCTGGGGTATGGCAAACAGCCAAGCAGTTCTGGGGCTGCTTATAGCCCTATAGTGCTGGGTATTACGTAGCCAAAAGGGCAGAGATGAGGGGAGATAAGCAAGTGGGTGAGTTGGAAGCAATTCTTTACTGAGTCTTGGGGCTGGGAAGGATCAAGCCTGGAAGGGTTTGAACTGGTTGGGTCCTCAGCTAACGATTAGTAAAATCAATGGCAACAGGAACAGATGGTATTATGGTCATTAAGTAATATAGTAAAGTAATGGCGACATTGCTTAGTGACTGAAACTTAATCTTAATTGTGCTCATAAATTAAGGACTACCTGTAGATGCTAAAAAATAATTTACATAAAATAAATATAGTGAAAATTTTAAACACAATATAAGCAGATTAAGTATTACATGTTGTTCCAGTCAAAATATCAGTAAATCCAAAAAAATCATCCAGAATAACATGTCCCTTTTAACTCTGATCAAATGAACCAATTTTGTATTGCTTTTTTAAAAAATGCAGAACAGTCTTGTTCTGTAATCAATAAGAATTATTGATTCTTATTGCAAGTTTCTTCAAAACTTTAAGCAGTTTCTTTTGTAAATCAATCAAAAAAGATTACAATTATTGCAACTGTTGTTTGGAGTTGTCATTTTTATTTCTACTTATACATGATGGCAAATTCTTATTTCAGACTTCTGTTCATATTGTTCTCAAGTAAATTTGTTGCATATCTTATTCTGTAACATCTTCTGAAAATAGATTGTCTCCAAAAGATACAACATGGCTGATATAATTAATTCATAATTAATTCAATTCCTGGTGGAATCCCTCAAAGATATCTCTAAATGTCATAATTAATTATTTGTCCTACTATACCTCCAATATCAAACATTTTCTTTTCCAACAAACATGCATTTATTATTTTTTTAAAAAAAAATTCAAATGTTAATATTCCAAATCCCAATATTTCATTATTTTCTAAACTCTTAGTACAGGTAAAATTTTATGTAGCCAAAATTTGGTTTTGCTTTTTGCTATGTATTTTAAGTTTTTTAAAAATCCTCATTTTCTTATATTAAGGAGAGAACGCACTCACTGGGTATTTCCAGCCTTGCCTAGCTTCTTTGAAGCAGTTAATAAGCAATTTCCAAGATAGTTAATGAGGAAGTACACAAGCTTCATGTCCTTTAAAAAAGATCCATTTATGGCTAGAGCAATTATGGTGAATTTCCTTGTCTCCTGATTCCCCTCTTCAAGAAAGCAGTGTCTTGAAATTTCATAAAGAGCAACTGTAAGAAGAAAGAGTTTGGGCAATCATGTCTCTGTTTCTTTTATCTAGAGAAGGTGGTAAGAGCCAATTTACTAATCTTGTCCTTATATGTGTCCACAAATGCTGGGTCTGCTTTTTTGCAGAACTATCTTAGTCTGCCTGGAAAGTACTCAGATGTTACTATTCTTTTTCCACTGCTAGCCTTAAAATTTAACTTGTGCTGTACTGAAGACTCTGCATAGGATCTGCAAGCCCTAGTACTAAAAGTCAAATCGCACAATGAAAAAACATAAATATAAAAAAGAACAAACTAATGACAAAAGTTACAATAACTAGCCTTAGAATTGACAATGAAGATTTCAAAGTATTGGATGGCTCCTGCCTTTTAGGATCAACCATTAACAATAAAGAAACAAACAGTCAAAAAATGTGTCACAGACAAGCATTCAGTAGACCAGCATGAAGGGCTTGGGAAAGATATTAAAATTCAGTGATGTGACTAATACCTATACCTACAAAAATCAGAATTGGGCAAGCCATGATATTCCCTATGACATGCTATGGAAGTGAAAGTTGGACTTTAAAGAAGTAGGATAGGAAGAGTACTGATGCTTATAAAGTTTGGTAAGACTCCTGAGAATGTCACAAACAGCTGATGGATCACTGAACAATTTAGCTCAATCCTCTTCTCACAGGCAGTCTCTGTCAGATCCCTAAAAGTAATACCGCCATTCAGTTGGAGGTGGGGAAACACTTGGATTCGATTCCCTAGCATTGCCTGTGTCAACATATACTTTACAACCTATATCCTGGTGCCAAAGAGCCCTGAGATCTCCTTTACCTGCAGGAATTTTTATGATAGCCATGTGGGTTGTCTCATTTTAAAGTACAGTTGCAAGAAAAAGTATGTGAACCCCTTGGGAGTACGTGGAGTTTTGCATGAATTGGTCATAAAATGTGCTCTGAACTTCATCTAAGTCACAACAATAAAAGAACACAGTCTGCTTAAAATAATACTACACAAACATTAGATGTTGCCATGGTTTAATTGAACATAACATGTAAACATTCACAGTGCAGGGAGGAAAAAGTATGTGAGCCCCTAGCCTAATGACTTCTCCAAGAGCTAATTGGAGCCAGGAGTGAGCCAACCTTGACTCCAATCAGTGTGATGATATTGGATGTGTTGCTGACTGCTGTCCTGCCCTTTAAAAACACACACCTGTTTTGGGTTTACTGGTTTCAAGAAGCACTGTCTGATGTGAACCATGCCTTGCAGAAAAGAGCTCTCAGAAGACCTACGATGAAGAATTGTTGACTTGAGGGATTTCCAGCGGTGACGTCATCATGAACAGGGTGAGGAAATGGAGCTGCGGTTTCTGAAGCCCAATACTCTCTAGTAATTGCTCTTTAAGGGCATTCCTGAACCTGGAGGGATCAGGAAATGAAAGAGGACCTTGCGAAGCCTTCTGGTGTTGCGCTGTTACCAGAGAGGACAAGCAATCAACCTCTTAAATTGGTGGAGAAGAAGTCGGCCTTTCGTGCGGACAAGAGCGATGGCGCCTGTCTAGACTGAAGCAAGGAGTGTAAGCGATTTCAAGTGACAGACAGAAAGATCCTCCTTAATAAGGATGGTTAACAGGAGACGCGCGACCAAATAGGAGGAAGAAAACCGGAGTTACACAGCGGCGGCATAGGAGAAAAGGAAATGTGGAGATAGAACAGCGCGGAAGAAAAGGAACCCATAGAATGACAATGCAAAAATAAGAATCGGAGAAGGAGAAAGATTGCCTTGAAAGAGACGATTGTAGTGGAATTCGATTGAAAGGAATAGCCTGTGGAATTTGTGAATACGGAACATTTGTGGGGACTCTGGATTTAAGATTGGGAGATTGAACGCAGAGACCGAAACACCGGAACCCAAACGGAAGGAATAAGTGCTGAAACTTGTGAGCACAGAAAACTTGTTGGGACTTTGGAGTTATAGAAACTAAATCTTGAACATTGAAGGGGAAAAGAAAAAAAAGCTTTGAAAACTGAACGCAGAGAACAAATACTGGGACTAGAAAAAGTGATGCAGTTGGTCACAGAGGGAAGTGAATATTAATTCTGAACTATTGTGGGGGAAGGGAAAAAAAAGAACTAATATTTAAATGCCAGTATATTAAATACTTTAATGTTTAATATTTAAAAATATTTAACATCAATAAGAATTATACATAAGTAAGAATATAATTATATAGATATAAACTTAAATGTAAATTGAATTATAAGGAATTAACATTAGAGTGATTAATTGAAATCTTGCTATGAAAGAGTTGATGAATTGAATTATATTTTTGATACAGTCTAATTGATAAACTGAGTGATTGAATAGTTGGAAAACTAAGGAAATCAAAACAGTAATTGAGAAAATAATCATTGGTAATTTGACTTGTAAATTGAAAAGAAATTAATTATCCAAAAGGGGCTAGTGAGAAGTAACCAAAATATATGGAGTGGTGAATAAGCGGTTGGGTGAGGGGGAAAAAAAAGGAGGGGAAACAGTAAGAAATAATCTTTAAAAATTTATGTTAAGATTGGAAAGTTTCACACGAATACTGAAGATGTCCACATCCACCACAACAAAAGCAGGAAAAAACCCCACAATAAGCACCGCAGTAATGACTCCCCCACCTCTACAACAAAAACAATTGATAGCATGGTGGGAAAAGAAAAAGAAAAAGTGGAAATGTCACCAAATGTAATACAAACTATGTTTCAAACGATTCAGGAATCAATACTTAAAACTCAAGAAAAAATAGCCGAAAATCAAGAAGAAATGAGAATGTTCCACGCAGAGATTAGAAATGAAATAGGAGAAGTTAAGGAGGACATTAAAATTATGAACGAAAAAATTGGGGGTATTCAACATTCTATAGTAGAAAATGAACAGAGAATTAGGAAGGCTGAATCGAAAACAGACCATGTAGAATCAAAGCTAGAAGCAATGGACCAAAAAGCTTCATATTTAAATAAAGAAATGTCAGATTCTTTGCCCATGCTGGAAATGGAAAAAGCCTCTTATTTTCTTTGCTTCCAAAATATTCCAGAGGAAAAAGACGAAAACCTAGAAGGAAAAATGGTGGAGATTATTTCTGGAATGACCCAAAAAGACCAAAAAGAGATAAAAGGACAACTGGAGGAAACATACCGAGTACAAACAAACTATATAAGAAGGCATAGGCTGGTAAGAGAAGTTCACGTAAAATTCTCTAAAAGATCCATCCGAGATGAAGTTTACAGGAAATCCAGAGAAGAAACAGTGACCTATAAGGACAAAGAAATTATAATCTTGAAACAGATACCCCGAAGAATAAGAAACTTACGACAACAGTATCAATTCCTTACATCATTACTGATTAAATACAAAATAATGTATAGATGGTTGCCAATAGAAGGGATTCTAATTACATGGGAAGACAAAAAATATAAAATAGACACTCTAGAGAAGGCAAAGGAATTTCATAGTACTCATTTTAGGTTGGAAGAAGAGCAAGAAAGTAAGGAGGAAGCTGATAGTAGAAGCCAAGAAGAAGAACAAACTGAAACAAATCAAGAAAAAGAAATATGAAAGAGATAGGAAAAAGAAAGAGAGGAAAGAGAGGGTGCAAAGGCAAAGAATCAGATGGAAACAAGATATACCAAAAAACAAATACAATAACCAATGGACGAACCAATTAAACTCTTTTCAGTAAATATTAATGGACTTAATGCCCCCCGAAAAAGGAAGCAAATATTTACAAAATTACGAAAATTAGATGTAGAAGTGATATGCCTCCAAGAAGTACACATCCAAAAAGAATATCAGAAAATATTAGAAAACCCTAAATTAGGAAGATTATATACATCCCTGATCCGAAAAAAGAAAAGAGGAGTTGCGATTTATATAAAGGAAAAAATACACTCTAAATTAGTATATGCTGATGAAGAGGGTAGAGTGGTGATGGTAGAGGTAGAAATAGGAAGGAAAAAAATCTTAATAGTAGTGATATATGCCCCTAATTATAAACAACAGGAATTCTTTAAGGGCTTACATATAAAAATAGCAGAATTAGAGTATGAAGATATCTGCGTGGTAGGGGATTACAATGCAAGAGTAAACACAAATAAGGACTACAAAGCCGGAAAAAAAAAACAAAAGAAAAAGGAAATACTCCCAAAAGAATTTGTTAATATGGCCGAAGAACTAAACCTGAGAGACGTATGGAGGGAAACCCATGAAGGAGAGGCTCAATATACTTTTTATTCCCATCCACATAACTCATGGTCAAGATTAGACATGGCTTGGATGACTCCAAATATCCAAACAGCGGTAGAAAAAATTGAGATAGGCACTAACCAATGGGCAGAGCACAATCCGCTATTTATAAATTGGAAAGGGGAAAAGAAGTTCAGGAGATGGACGATGAATCAAAGAATATGTAAAGAAAAAGAATTCAATTTGATGCTAAAAAAAGAAATAAAAATATTCTTTCAGATAAATAAAAAAGAAGAAACTTCATTACAAAATACATGGGATACTTTAAAAGCATACATAAGAGGTTTGGTAATTGCATACACAGGGAAGAAGAATAAAGAGAAGAAACAACAATTAGATAAATTAGAGACAGACCTTAAGCAAATAGAACAAAAATTACAGAAAGAACCCCAAAATAAACTAATAAAAGAAGAATGGAAAATTATTAAACATAAATTGAATCTGATAAACCAAAAGGAAGTAGCCCAAAAAATAAAAATGGCGAAGCAAAACTACTTTGAATACGCAAATAAAACAGGCAGATGGTTGGCCTATAAATTGAAAAAAGAAAGAAACAAAAGAACGATACACCAACTGAGAGATGACAAAAGAGAAATCCAATACAACAGAGAGGCCAAAAAAGAAATTATCAAGAAATTTTATACAAACCTATATAAACAAGAAGAGATAGAGGAAGACAAGATTAAAAAATACACAGAGAAAGCCGAAATGCCAAAAATTACAGAGGAACAAAGAGAAACTCTCAACAGGCCAATAACTAAATTAGAATTAGATGAAGCATTGAAAAGGCAAAAAAATAACAAAACACCGGGACCCGATGGGCTACCGGTAGAAATATACAAAACGATGCAAGAAGTACTGGGAGAAATTATGCTGATGTTATACAACGAAGCCATTGAAAAAGCCAGAATACCAAATACACGGACAGAAGCAATAATTACAGTCATTCCAAAAGAAGACGCTGACCTCCAACAAATTCAAAACTATAGACCCATCTCATTACTGAACACTGACTACAAAATATTTGCTGCAATTCTGGCTGAAAGAATTAAACCAATACTAAATGCATATATACATTCAGACCAAAATGGATTTCTGCTGGGCCACCAAATAAAAAATAATATGAGAATAATACTCAACACTTTAGAATATTACGAATTCCATCTGGAGAAGCAGGCAACGTTGGTTTTCCTTGACGCCCAAAAAGCTTTTGATAACCAGAATTGGAAATTTATGATTAGACAATTACAAAATATGCAAATTGGGGAAAAATTTGGGAAAATTATAGAAGAAATTTATACAAATCAATCAGGAAAAATAATTATGAATGATGATATAACAGATAAATTTAACATAACAAAAGGAGTTAGACAAGGTTGCCCACTCTCTCCTTTACTGTATATTCTATCATTGGAAATACTGCTGAAAAAAATTAGAGAAGACCAGGGAATCGAAGGTTAAAGATTAACAAAGAACAATACAAAGCCCAAGCTTTTGCTGATGATTTAGTGTTTATAACAGAAAACCCTATGGAATCTATACCAAAGTTGTTTAAAAAAATAGAAGAATTTGGAGAAGTGGCTGGGCTAAGAATTAACAAAAATAAATTGAAATTAATTGTTAAAAATCTCACGAAGAATCAGGAAAAAGAACTAACAGATAGTATACAAATTCAAATAACGAAAAAAATAAAATACTTAGGAATTTGGTTGCCCACAAGAACCTGGCAATAAAGGAAAATAACTATGATAAATTAATAGAACAAACAAGAAAGGACCTTGAAAAATGGAAAAATTTACACATCTCACTTTTAGGAAGAATTTCGGCCATTAAAATGACAATATTGCCCAAATTTCTATACCTGTTTCAGGTTATCCCAATAAAAATAAATAAATCGTTTTTTGAAAACTTGAACAAAATGACAGCAAATTTTATATGGCAAGGGAAAAAACCTCGAATAGAATTTAAATTGCTCCAAGATACAAAAGATAGAGGAGGAGCTGCGCTCCCAGATTGGGAGACATATTATCAAGCAGCAGTATTGTCTTGGATCAAGGACTGGATGGAATTAGAAAACTCTAGGACTCTAACAATTGAGGGACACGATTTGCAAATTGGCTGGCATTCCTTTATGTGGGATGAAAAATATAAAACACACTCATATTTCAAAAGGCATACAATAAGGAATTCACTATTACAAATTTGGCTTAAAACTAAAAAACAGCATTACATGAAAATACCAAGTTGGTTATCACCAGTAGAATCAATTAGACATCCAAATTTAACAGATAAAACCAAAATAATCAGATATAAAGATATAATTGATCACCAAGGCAAACTGAAGACAAAACAGCAATTGGACACAGATCTAGATAGGGAAACAGACTGGTGGACCTTTACCCAATTACAATCCAAACATAGAGAACATATAAAAACATACGAGATCCAGAAACAAAAACAAGAAACAGATAAAATCATATTAGACTCAGAAAATAAATTAATCAGTAGAATATACAAATTCCTGTTACGTTATAAAATGGAAGAAGAAACAGTGAAGGATACGATGATCAAATGGGCTCAAAATATCAAACACATAATAAATTTGGACAAATGGGAAAAATTCTGGAAAATCAATATAAAATTAACAAGAGCAGTGCCGTACAAGGAAAACCAACTGAAAATGTTCTACAGGTGGCACATGTCTCCAACTAGATTGGCAAAAATACACCCTAAATATAGCTCGATTTGTTGGAAGTGCAAAAAGACACAGGGTACTTTTTATCACCTATGGTGGATGTGCCCGGCAGCAAAAAAATTTTGGTCAAATATTAAAAAATGGCTGGAACAAATAACAGAAATGCAGATAGACAAAGAACCAGAAGCGTTCTTACTAGGAATCTTTAACAAATCATATCCAAAAGGTACTAAATACCTTATAATTCATATATTAAGGGCAGCAAGAATATCATACGCAAAAAATTGGAAACAAGAAAGAACCCCAAACGAAACAGAGTTAATAGGGAAAATCTTAGAATGCGCTGAAATGGGTAGGCTAACCAAAGAAATACAAGAAAGAGAAGAATCAGACTACTACAAAATATGGAGTAAATGGTATAATTGGCTAAAAACCAGAAACAAATTTAAATCCTAGAGGGTTAATATTACCAGTATAGAAATTGTTACTAGAATAAGAAGAGGGGGAAGAAATATATATTAAGTAGAATGTCACTTGGAAATAGTGCTTAATAATAGGGTTTTTGTTTATATGTTGTATAAATATTTGTTATGTCTATGTCATGTGTATGTTATGTTATGTGTTTTTTAATATTTATATTCTAATAAAAAATTTTAATTACAAGAATTGTTGACTTGCATGAAGCTGGAAAGGGTTACAAAAGTATATCCAAAAGCCTTGATGTTCATGTGTCCACGGTAAGATGGACTGCCTTCAAATGGAGAAAGTTTAGCACCGTTGCTACTCTCCCTAGGCGTGGTCATCCTGTAAAAATGACTGCAAGAGCACGGTGCAGAATGCTTCATGAGGTAAAAAGAATCCTAGAGTGTCAGCTAAAGTCCTACAGAAATCTCTGGCACATGCTAACATTTTTGTTGACACATCTACAGTAAGAAAAACATTAAACAAGAATGGAGTACATGGGAGGACACCATGGAGGAAGCCATTGCTGTCCAAAAAAAAATATTGCAGTACGTTTGAAGTTTGCAAAAGAGCACCTGGATGTTCCACAGCACTACTGGCAAAATATACTGTGGACAGATGAAACCAAATTTGAGTTGTTTGGGAAGAACACACAACACTATATGTGGAGAAAAAAAGGCACAGCACACCAACATCAAAACCTCATCCCCACTGTAAAACATGGCGGAGGGAGCATCGTGGTTTGGGGCTGCTTTGCTGCCTCAGGGCCTGGACGGATTGTTGTCATTGATGGGAAAATGAATTCCAGAGTTTATCAAGACATTTTGCAGGAAAATATATATATATATTTATTTATTTTAATTTGATTTATATGCCGCCCTTCTCCGGAGACTCAGGGTGGCTTACAGTGCATTAAGCAATAGCCTTCATACTTTTTGTATATTTATACAAAGTCAGCTTATTGCCCCCACAATCTGGGTCCTCATTTCACCTACCTTAGAAAGGATGGAAGGCTGAGTCAACCTTGAGCCTTGGTGGGATTCGAACCTGCAATAATTGCAAGCAGCTGATCTTAATAACAGGGTGCATTAGACCACTGTACTATCCAAGGCTCAATATGACCATCTGTCTGCCAACTGAAGCTCCGCAGAGGATGGGTGATGCAATGGGACAATGACCCAAAGCATACCAGTATTTCAACAGAAAAATGGCTTCAACAGCACAGAATACGCCTTCTGGAGTGGCCCAGTCAGAGTCCTGACCTCAACCTGATTGAAATGCTGTGGCATGACCTTAAGAGAGTGATTCACACCAGAAATCCCAAGAATATTGCTACACTGAAACAGTTTTGTGAAGAGGAGTGGTCCAAAATTACTCCAGATCGTTGTGCAGGTCTGATCTGCAACTACAGGAAATGTTTGGTTGAGGTTATTGCTGCCAAAGGAGGGTCAACCAGTTATTAAGTCCAAAGGTTCACATACTTTTTCCTCCCTGCTCTGTGAATGTTTACATGTTATGTTCAATTAAACCATGGCAACATCTAATGTTTGTGTAGTATTATTTTAAGCAGACTGTGTTCTATTGTTGTGACTTCGATGAAGTTCAGAGCACATTTTATAACCAATTCATGCAAAACTCCACATAATCCCAAGGGGTTCACATACTTTTTCTTGCAACTGTAAATGGTGGGAATGCATGTTTGTTCGGGTTCTCAGAGGAAATAGTAAAGAAAACATCTTCATACTTGTGTATTGGCTAAAACCTGATTGGGCTAAGAGGGGGGAGTCCCCCTCATTGAAATGTGCCCTCCTGGCTTCCATGCATTGCATCAGCCAAGGTCACAGGGTAGGGGCAGGGTGGTGGTGGTTATCATAAAAGAAGGACTTAATCCGAAGGAGGTCACTGTTTCTCAGATTGCTGGATGTGAGTCCCTCCTGGTGAAGTGGGGTCATAGGGTACAGGTGGGTTTGCTGATCACGTACCTGGCTCCCTGCCACGTGGCAGCGGTCCTGCCTGAACTGCTCAACGTTATAGCTGGGATGGCAGTTGATACCCTGAGGCTTATGGTCATGGGAGATTTCAACCTGCCATTCATCGGTGAAGCGTCTGAGACAGCGAGGGAGTTTATGGCTTCCATGACGGCTATGGACCTGACCCAATTAGTGGATGACTCCACTCACACAGGGGGAAAGACTCTAGACTTGATTTTTGTCTCGGGTCAGTGTCAGAGTGATCTCAATATCGGGGATATAGTAACTGAACCCTTGTCATGGTCGGATCATTCCCTCCTTCGCTTTGACCTTTGAACCGCTACACCCCGTCACAGGGAGGCGGAACCAATGAAATGGTTCCGCCCCAAGCGCCTGATGGACCCGGAGCGGTTCCAGACAGAGCTTGGGCCATTTCCTGAGTCTTTGACTCCCGGCTTGACGGAGGACCTGGTGGCTGTCTGGGATAGGGCGGCTACTGGAGCCTTGAATCAAGTCGTGCCTTTGCGGCCTCTGACTCGACGCCGGTCTTGCTTAGCGCCTTGGTTCACTGAGGAGCTGAGGGAGATGAAGCATCGGAAAAGACACCTGGAGAGTGATTGGAGGGCCAGCCGAACCGAATCTGACCGAACACTAATAAGATCTCACATTAGGACTTATCTAGTGGCGATAAAAGCGGCAAAATTTAACTATTTTTCCGGTCTTATTGCATCATCAGATAACCGCCCAGCCACACTGTTTAGGGTGACCCACTCCCTGCTCCCTCAGGAAGCGTGGGAGGATCCCTTGGAGGGTAGAGTCGAGGATTTTGTATAATATCTGTATGATAAAATCGCTCAGATTCGGGAACACCTGGACTCTGACATAGTAGACTCAAGGGAAGGGATAGGGGCAGGTATTGAGAATATTATCTGGGAAGAGTTTGATTCTGTGACTCTCGAAAACGTGGACAGGATACTGGGAAGACTGAATGCTATCACATGTTTATTGGACCCGTGTCCCTCCTGGTTGGTGCTGGCCTCTCGGGAAGTTACACGAGGCTGGCTCCAAGGAATCATAAATGCTTCTGAGTGAGGGTGTTTTTCCTACTGCCTTGAAAGAGGCAGTGGTGAGACCTCTCCTCAAGAAGCCTTCCCTGGACCCGGCAGTATTGGCTAATTACCATCCAGTCTCCAACCTTTGCTTTGTTGCGAAGGTTGTTGAGGGTGTGGTGGCATGACAACTCCCCCAGTACCTGGATGAATCAGCCTATCTAGATCCGTTCCAGTCAGGCTTCAGGCCTGGGTACAGCATGGAAACGGCATTGGTTGCATTGGTTGATGATCTCTGGAGAGTTTGGGACAGAGGCTGCTCCTCCGTCCTGGTCCTATTAGACCTCTCAACAGTTTTTGATACCATCCACCATGGTATCATGCTCCACCAGTTAAAAGAGTTGGGAGTGGGGGGCATCGTATAGTGATGGTTCTCCTCCTTTCTCTCTGACCGGTCGCAGACTGTGTTGACGGGGAGGCAGAGATCGACCCCAAGGCCCCTTGTATGTGGGGTGCCACAAGGGTCGGTTCTCTCGCCCCTCCTGTTCAACATTTATGTGAAGTCACTGGGTGAGATCATCCGTGGTTTCGGGGTGAAGTACCACCAGTACGCTGATGACACCCAGCTGTACATCTCCACCCTGAACCACCCCAACAATGCCCTTGAAGTGAAGTCCCAGTGCTTGGGGGCTGTACGGATCTGGATGGGGAGAAACCGACTCAGACTAAACCCATCCAAGATCGAATGGCTGTGGTTTCCGTCATCCCGTTATAGTCAGTTGACACCAGCTCTGACTATTGGGGGCGAGTCATTGGCCCCCACGAAGAGGGTTCGCAACTTAGGTGCCCTTCTAGACTCACAGTTGTCTTTAGAAGAACACCTGACGGCTGTGGCCAGGAGAGCTTTTTATCAGGTCCGCTTGATACGTCAGATGTGTCCCTTTCTGGACCAGGATTTGTTAAACACAATCACTCATGCCCTCATCTCTTCCTGCATAGACTACTGCAATGCTCTCTACATGGGGCTCCCCTTGAAGAGCATCCGGAGGCTCCAGTTAGTCCAGAATGTGGCCGCGCGGGTTGTTATGGGAGCAACGTGGCACTCCCATGTGGCTCCCCTCCTGTGCGAGCTGCACTGGCTCCCTGTGATCTTCTGGGTGCGCTTCAAGGTTTCAGTTACCATCTTTAAGGCGCTCCATGGCTTAGGACCGGGATACCTACGAGACCGCCTTCTGCCACCAATAACCTCCCACCGACCAGAACGCTCCCATGGAGAGGGACTTCTCGGGGTGCCGTCGATCAAACAGTGTCGACTGGCAGCCCCCAGAGGGAGAGCCTTCTCTGTGGGAGCACCCACCATATGGAACGAGCTGCCCTCGGAGATACGGATGATCCCGGATCTTCGTGCTTTCCTCTGTGCCCTCAAAACATTTCTATTCAAGCAGGCCGGCCAGACCTAACCTCATTTAAAACTACTTTAAATTTTTAAACTTCAATCTGCCCTATAAATTGAGATGTTTACTTTAATTCTATTTCTGAACCAAACTATTTAACTGTATTTTTGATTGATTTTTTAATTTAATCTGTATCACATGTATTTTTCGTTCAACTGTTCACCACCCTGAGTCCTTTCAGAGTAGGGCGGTATATAAATTTAATAAACAAACAAACAAACAAACAAACAAATAAATAAATAAATAAATAAATAAATAAAATCTGCATTCTGACTTAAAGGGAGGGGTCTCCACCATTTTAATCCTACTGCTTTGCCTAAGGGTATTCAGATCTTGCTTTAGCTGGATGGCTGTCACTTCTGCTTAATAAAGGAATCCTTTTGAACAACCACGTTTCAAGAGTTCGTACTTTCTTAAGTTGGAAGGAGGTCCTTACAGAAAGCAAGATCTGCAAAACAGTCAACCCGGAAAAGCAATCTTCGCTCTACTGAGGGGACCTTGCAAATCATGTCTGAACGAAGCAGAGAGCTGGGAAAAACCAATTGCTGGGGAGAGACAGCAACCACCACCCAGTCGGATGCCTGTTTCATGCACCCCATCAGAGAGGATGAGGTAACCCTGGAGAATCTTGAAAACCCCGCTGGTCAATTGGCATCGGGAAGAAAGATGGCTGGGATGAGAAAACCACAGGAGTCACCCTCAACCATGGCAACCAAAAACCGGGGTGGAAACTGGAACTAGAAGCCCTTACTGACCAGGGGGGACTGACCGAAGTACCCTTGAGGGAGGACTATCTGAAGAGGCATATAACCCAATTGGTAATGGAAACTTTGGAAAATCTCAACATCCGAAGGGAGCCAGGACAACAACCAAAGGTCGAGGAAAGGGCAGCTGTCGTGGATGAGGCCACAAGAGGCACCCCCCTTCTGGAGCCTGCCTATCAAGCAGAGGGTGCAGCAGCAGTTGGAGAAGACCCAGCAAACCCTCCCCCCCAGGCGAGCTGTTTGGTGAGCTGTTTCAAGGACGGGCTGAGTAATGATCTGTACAATGCCTGCATGGCCTGAGGTGCACCGAATCACCTACATGAATGGTATGTCACCACCGAAGAAGTTGAGATCGATATGGCCAGAAACCAGTATTGAGTGGGGCGAGCATGGAAGAAATCCTTATCCCAATGGAAGCAAGGAGCCCCCCCAAACCACAAATCGCATTCTCTCCAAGATCTTCAGCCTGTTTCAAGTTTGGAAAAGAGGGGCACCGAGCTGCAGAGTGTCGTTTGCAAACACCCACCCAGAACCACCCACCGGGGGAGGGCCCGGCAAAACCAGGTTGGCATGGGAAGGAGACTGCTCTGAGGAGCAGGGAGACCATAGAAATCCCATCCCCTCCCCTCTTTGGGGAGGAAACCGTAGCATCTGAATAGGAGGAATCACACTCATTCGGAAGCAACCCAGATGATGAACCAATGGTAAGCAAACCAATTAAGCCGCTTACCCTCCTCTTAAGACTATTTATCCCAAACCAGGACAGGGAGATAAGTATCACCACCCTAGTGGATTCAGGGTGCACCCATTGCAACCTTAGTAGGGAAGTTAGGGATTAACGTAAGAAAGCTGAAAACCCCCATTGCTTTTTGCCAACTAGATGGGTCAATAGCAGGAGGTGAGCCAGCTTCTTTTGCCACTGAGCCTCTACGTATAGACATCAGAAGCCACGAGGAAAGGCTTACATTTATAGTGGCACCTGGCATGAAATGGCCGTTAGTTCTGGGCCTTGCATGGCTGAAAAAATGGAACCCAAAAATCAATTGGAAACAAGGCATCATAAATTTCCAGAGGAATGTGACTTTTGCAGAGAATCCACATAAAGGAACTGCGGGGGCAGAGAATCGAGAAACAGCCATGCGTGGTCACGCCATACCAACTGAGGGCATACCCATATAATACAAGTATTTAGCTGAGGTTTTTAGTGAAAAAGCCTCAGATGAGCGCCCCCCCATGCCACTGATTGTACAATAGAAATATTACCCAGCGTGAAATTCCCTAAACCCAAGATGTACAGCATGTCACCGAGGGAGTTGGAAGAGCTGAGAACATTTATTGAGAAAAACCTAGCAAGGGGTTTCATCGAGCCAGCCTGACCAAAAATCGCAGCTCCAGTGCTATTTAGAGAGAAAAAAGATGGCTCAAAATGCCTATGTGTTGATTTTAGAAATCTGAATACAATCAGTGTGGAGAACCTGTATTCCCTCCCCCTTATGAAAGATATGCTTACACAACTCATTAAAGGGAAAAAAATTTCAAAGCTGGACTTAAGGGAGGCTTACTATCGTGTCAGAATTAAGGAGGGGGATGAGTAGAAAACGGCATTTAACACCCCCCCTTGGCTGCTACCAATTCAAGGTGCTCCCCTTTAGGTTACAAGGAGCCCCTGCAATGTTTATGCAGTTAATAAATGAAGTGCTGCATTAGCATTTATATAAGGGGGTCCTGGTCTACTTGGATGACATTTTAATCTATACCGAGACCAAAGGAGAACATGTAAAACTAGTCAGGGCGGTTTTAAACAAACTCCACTCTGCCAAACTTTATGCTAAACTTTCTAAATGTGAATTCCACCAAGAGAAGATTGACTATTTGGGGTACCGCATTTCACACCAGGGGGTTGAGATGGATCCTCTAAAAGTGCAGGCTGTACTTGATTGGAACCCTCCACGCACGCATAAACAGTTACAGAGCTTCCTGGGTTTTGCCAACTTTTACCGCCAGTTTATCCCTGGTTTCACTCAGATTGCCCTCCACCAAGCCCTTAAAAACAAAGGGGGAGGACAACCCTAAACCGAAGCAGCCATTGAACTGAACAATGGAATGCCAGGCGGCATTTGAAAAACTTAAACGGCTGTTCTCGGCAGAACCAATTCTAAAACACCCAGACACGGAGAAACCATTTGTCATACAAGCAGATGTCAGCAATGTGGCAATAGGAGCAGTCCTGCTTCAGAAGAATGAGCAAGACCAACTACAACCCTGTGCTTACACATCCAAAAAGTTGAATGAGACTGAGCAAAGGTGGGCCATTTGGGAGAAAGAGGCTTATGCAGTTCATTGGGCGTTGTTAACCTGGAGACACTTCCTAGAAGGTAGTAAGACTCCTTTTGAAGCCTGGACTGATCATAAAAATTTAGAAGCCCTAAAGACCCCAAGGAAACTCTCCCCAAAACAAGTATGATGGGCTCAGTACTTTAAACGGTTTGATTTTACTCTAAAATATCTCCCAGGGGGAAAAAACTTTCTGGCGGATGCGCTATCCAGAAAACCGCAATACAATAGTGCAAAGCCACCCATAACCAAACCCATAGTACAAAACAATCAACTAGCTGCCAAAATAGTCACCAGATCCCAGGCAAAACAAGAGACATTGACGGGCAATGACACCACCCAAAATTTTAAACAAGCATTGGCCACTGATGAATAGTTTTTGAACAACAAATCCAGCTGTCTGATGAAAAAAGACTTGGCTTGGGGGGGGGGGGGAGTTGTATGCTCCTGCCAGCCAAAGACTATGCTTAATAGTAAGGTGCCTTGACTCCAAATTAGCTAGACATTTTGGGTTTGTGAAAACTTTACACCTGATTAAAAGACAATTTTGGTGGCCATCGCTTAAAAAGGACATAGAAAGCTATGTAGCTAGCTGCCCCATTTCTGCAGCAGCAAAAAGACATCAGGGGAAATCCCCAGGTCTATTGCAGAAGGTAGCTGAACCTTCAGTGCCTTGGAGAGAGATTGCTATGGATTTCGTCGTGGAATTGCCAAACAGTGAGGGAAATACTGTTATTTGGGTCGTGACAGACCTATTTTCAAAACAGGCACATTTTATACCCTGCCAAAAGATCCCATCTGCTAAAAGTTTAGCCAAATTATTCCTAATACACATTTATCCACTTCATGGGTCTCCACAAAGGAACATCTCCGACAGATGGGCTCAATTCACCTCCAACTTTTGGAGGGCAGTTTTGGGCTTACTTGGTACTGACCAGGGGTTGAGCACATCCTTTCATCCTTGTACTAATGGTAATTCTGAAATTTTGAACTCGGTGCTAGAACAATATTTAAGATGTTTCATTAATTTTCAACAGGATAACTGAACCGAACTTTTGCCTTTTGCTGAAGTTGCGCTTAATAATGCTGTCCATTCAAGCACTGGTTTTACTCCTTTTAGAGTAGTGACAGGCCAGGATTTCAGTCCCATGCCTGAACTACCCACCATCCCCTCACTTAAGGAGTGGATGGATAATTTGCAAAACACATGGCAGTGGTTAGACTAGCTTTAAAGGAAGCTAGAGAAGCTTTTAAAATTCAAGCTGACATGAAAAGAATGGAACCCAAACCTTTTCATGTTGGAGACAGAGTATACTTATCTACAAAATTCCTGAAATCATTACAACCATCGAAAAAACTAGGGCCAAAGTTCATTGGATCTTTCCCCATCACTAGAATCATCAATCCAGTAGCAGTTTAACTACTCCTTCCAAAGACACTCAAGCAAGTCCATCCAGTATTCCAGTTTACTCAAGCAAGAAGTAATCTCATCCTTCAGACCACCTGCATCTACACCATCCGTTCCCATCATGATTGAAGGTGAACAACACTTTGAAATCAAGGAAATCCTTGATTCTAGGATCCACAGAGGGAAAATCCAATACTTAGTTGCTTGGAAACATTTACCATCAGCACACAATGAATGGGTCGCTAAACGCCATGTTAGGGCTCCAATCTTACTGAGAAAATTTCACTCCCAATATCCTAACAAACCTTGTTAATATACTATCATGAAATCTTGTGTATATTTTGGGGTTTTTTTTCAGGTGAACCCTTTCGCTTTCTAAGGAAGGTAGCATGTCAGATCCCTAAAAGTGATACTGCCATTCAGTTGGAGGAAGGGGGACACTTGGGTTCGATTCCCTAGCATTTCCTGTGTCAACATATACTTTACAACCTATATCCTGGTGCCAAAGAGCCCTGAGATCTCCTTTACCTGCAGGAATTTTTATGATAGCCATGTGGGTTGTCTCACTTTAAAGTAAATGGTGGGAATGCATGTTTGTTTGGGTTCTCAGAGGAAATAGTAAAGAAAACATCTTCACACTTGTGTATTGGCTAAAATCTGCATTCTGACTTAAAGGGAGGGGTCTCTACCACTTTAATCCTACTGCTTTGCCTAAGGGTATTCAGATCTTGCTTTA
The DNA here is from genome assembly GCA_012654045.1 of Ptyas mucosa. Lineage (NCBI taxonomy): Eukaryota > Metazoa > Chordata > Lepidosauria > Squamata > Colubridae > Ptyas > Ptyas mucosa. Next base: position 1,378,517 of record WNWU01013517.1, read on the forward strand.
TGGCCGTCACTTCTGCTTAATAAAAGAATCCTTTTGAACAACCATGTTTCAAGAGTTTGTACTTTCTTAAGTTGGAAGGAGAGGCGATCCTTACAGTCTCACATGATCAAAACCTTGGTGGCATTATGTGAAGATCAAGCTCTCTGGAAAAGGCTCTAATGCTGAGAAAGTTAAAAGGAAAGAGAAGAACACGATGACCAGCAGCAAGGTGAATTGTCTCAGTTACAAAGGCAATGAACTGGTTAGGGGAATATCATCTTGAAAGTCATTACATGGTCTCTAGGTTTGAAACAACTTGATCAAACACAATCAAATATTTAACAGTTCTCTAAACATGACTGCTTTTGTGTGGTCCTTTTGAGCATTTTTCTGGAAATTACTGCTAAAAATAGAACATGTTCAGTCTTTGAAAGATAGCTTAATAATAGGTAACAACAATTCAAAAAATGTTATTGATAGCAAAGATTAAATGTATTCTTACATTTAGATTAATCTGTTTATCAATTAGCAGGAAACTTGTTAAAACATAAAGCACATATAATCCTATGAGCTGCTCAGAGATTACAAAAAGCTTTTCTCTTATATCATGATTAAGTCACATCTGGGGAAATGAATTTTTAGGCAGATAGATACTAGGCATTTTATCTCAGTATACTCCAACTGATAGCTTAGGTAGACTGCAGTTCTTCATTTTAGCAAATCATTAATCCATAGAATAATACTGGAGACCTCAGTTATTTCACAATTTCCAATTATATAATTTGGAAACATTTTTCATATTAATTGATCTGTCAGGTTTCGGCGTAATCTCAAATAAATTAGGTTGCTGACATGATCTTTATTAAGATAATAGCTATTCTGTGGTAAAATGCTTGAAGAAGATATAAACCTATTAATGTGAAAAGTGCTTTTGAACATCAATGTCAATTTCTAGTGCTCTGCAAAGTTTTGGAAAGGAATGCTTCAGATAACAGACTAGCATAAGTGGGGTAAGTATTTCTTCTCAAAGTTGGAAGTTGTGTTGACATGGCTGCTTAGGCAGTGTCCCTAGATGATTTGTACGGATGCATGTACGGACAGATGTTGCCACTCTGATGGGATCACTAATAAAATGACTTGAATGTTTTGCAAAGCTCTGTGATTTTTCTCTTCCGTCTCTTTGCCAGCATTATACATAAGTACCAGTAAATAAATCAGGAATAAACAGCAATATTTGGGAGAAGTATCCATGTTTTGATTTTTCACAAAATGTTTTATTAATGCCAATTGGCTCATGCCTATACATCACTTGATTTATCATAATCTTTACTTATTTTGGATTTAGATAAAGCAACAAAAGGGGAAGCATAGATATCTTAGACTATCTCTTATCTAATGATGGATTGTTTCCATCTTCTCTGATAAAGCCTATGCTCAGGCAAAATATGGGTGTAAGACATTGGTTAGCTGTGACATGTTCACTAGCATCCTTTGCGACTTCATATATCACACCAACAATCATTATAGAATTAAATACTTTAGCCAACTTTCATCCATTACCAACCAGAGGATAGATATAAAAGAAGCAATTGCTTATTTTATTTGTTTCATTTAGATTTTGCCTTTCATCTAGAAAGTTAATACAGAGGACATACAATGTATTGTTCCTGGTATTAGTAAGTCATCCATTAAGCAATAGTTTTCTTTGCAATATTTGATCTAAGTTTGCTTTTTCATACATGTCTGTAGAGAGTCTCAGTCATCTAGGTCATGGTTGTCCCAAAGGTGTTTTTTCAGGAGGCAACTGGACTTGTTTTTTCTTTTGAAGACATTTCACTTCTCATCCAAGCTTCTTCAGCTCTGACAGGATAGTGGGGGATGGAAGGATTTATATTCCTTGCATACAGCTGGTAATTTGCATCCATTTAGAGGGTTGTTGAAGCCCTTGAAGGTTTATCTGTGTCCTCAGGGTCACCTGAGTAGTGCTCCTGGTTTCTATAGTCTGCAATTTTTTTCTCTGGAAATCCATTCCTATTCCACACCATTCAAAGAATGTTCATCCCAAATTTTCATACATGGTTCCCATTCTGAAAGAAACAGACTTCAGATAGAACCCATCCCCTTTGCAAATGTTTGCTTGATAAATATTCATGATTTTTTTCAATGATAAATATTCCTAGTCCTGAGTGGTGCAGTAGACTAAGGCACTGATTAACATTTAGCTGCCTGCAATTACTGCAAGTTCTGATCTCACCAGGCTCAAGGTTGACTCAGCCTTCCATCCTTTCTAAGGTAGGTGAAATGAGGACCCAGATTGTGAGGGCAATAAGCTGACTTTGTATAAATATACAAAAGTATGAAGGCTATTGCTTAACGCATTGTAAGCCGCCCGAGTCTCCGGAGAAGGGCGGCATATAAATCAAATTTTTAAAAAAATATTTTATATTTGTGCAATCAGCTATTAATTTGCCAATGAATATATGTACAAGGAAGACTGAGAAAAAAGAAACTTGCAAAACACAACCTCATAGCAATTATAGTAGAAATAAAATTCAAATCATGGCTTTAACAACATTTGGCTATTATATTACAGTAACTATGAAACATATAATAATATCTAATAAAATATGAGCAATCAACAACAAAGTAAAATCAAGAATAACATATCTGAAAACTATTTTAATTCATAATGTCAAATAGTTTAGGAACTTGAGAAGCAAAGAAAAGATAATGTGATGACTTTAGAGATATTTTTTCAGATTTAGAAGTCCTATTATAAATCTCAGATAGGGCTGATTAAATAACTCTTGGGAAGGAGTTTCATTATTAGAGAGCATCAGATTATAACAAAGATGATTGCTTGGGTAAGGCTAATATAGTTATTATTTCTAAGAGTTAGTACTACTGTTACTTAGTATTAATCCTAATACTAGGACTATTGCCTTTTCTCAAACTCAAAGACTTTTTTTTTTTGTAAGATTAACAATTCTTTTGTTAAAAATAAAGATATAACATTTTTTTGAAGAAAAATAATGGAGGTACAGGAAAACATTGATGAATCATGAAAATGCCTCTTGAAATCTGAAGCCACATTATTATTAGACCAGATAACTGTCATATGTCCAGATACTCAAATTTCAAACAGTTTTCATTTGTGTAAAATTTCCATGAAACTTTTTTTTTCATTCTTTCACAGACACCCATTTGAGAAAGTGCTGTTTAGAACTTAAAAGAAAATTGTGTGTGCTAAAACCTAGATTGTTTCATCTTGTTGTTGTTAGTTGCAAAGTCATGTCCAACCCATCACAATCCCATGGGCAACGATCCTCCAGGCCTTCCTGTCCTCTACCATCCTCTGGAGTCCATTTAAGCTTACACTGACTGCTTCAGAGACTCCATTCCTACAAAATGCAAGTAGAAAAATAGGGACCACTTGTGGTGGGAAGGAAACAGTGTTCCCTGCACATTTGGCATTTAGTCATGCTGGCCACATGACCACGGAGATGTCTTGGGAAAGTGCTGACTCTTCGGCTTTGAAACGGAGATGAGCACTGCCCCTAGAGTTGGGAACGACTAGCACATATGTACGAGGGGAACCTTTACCTTTACCTTTTTAACTTGATACTTCCTGTCATGACTCTATTTTAATTTTAACAGTATTCATACTTCAACAAAATACAAAGAAATTCTTTTCTACTTCCTACCTAATCTTCAAAAGCCTGAAGTTTCTACCATATTCAAATTTTCAACCTTTTATAGCAATCACATGAAATATCTTCAGTTGCTTTTCTACTCGGTTCTGCAATTGAGAAAGTATTATAGAGTTCCCAAGGAGGAAAAATGCCAGCCATATGAGTGGAGGAAGCACTGAACCTGCCATAGAATGGGTCTTGATCTTTTTGACTGTGCCAAGAGCATACATTTACAATCACGCATGGCAAAACTGCAGACATTTTTAAACATTTACATAATCTGACCAGAAATGAAGAAGACATGTCTGAAAAAACCTTAGTTTTCCACACTGGAACCCTGAGTACAGGCTCTCTCTTTCATCCAAGAAGAAATCAGTATGGCTCCACAAAGATCTCTCTGACAAATAGAAAGACAAAAAGCACAAGTACAAAAAATGGAAAGAGGGGCAAACAACTGAGGCAGAATATCAGCAGATAGCCAGAATCTGCAAAGACAAAGTCAGGAAAGCAAAGGCTCAGAATGAACAAAGACTTGCAACAAAAGTCAAACAATAAAGTTTCTTCAAACATATAAATAACAAGAAAAAAATCAAGGAAACAGTTGGTCCATTAAAGAGAGAAGATGGCAAGAAAGTAACAGGCAGTAGAGAGAAAGCAGAGCTGGTTAACTCATTCACACAAAAAGAAACTATAGCCCAACCTACCAAAAACATAACTGTAAAAGACAGACTAGAAATAAAAGTTAAAATAAGCAAAAAAATGGTAAGAGTACACCTGTCTAATCTTGAATACAAATCACCGGGACCTGATGGATTACATCCCAGAGTTTGAAAGGAGCTGGCAGATGTCATCTCAGAAATATTGTACCACATCTTTCAAAAATCCTGGAGCACTGGGAAACTACCAGAGGACTGGAAAAGAGCTGATGTGGTTCCCATCTTCAAACAAGGGAAAAAATCAGACCCAGGAATCTAAAGACCAATCAGCCTAACATCACTACCTGGGAAGATATTGGAAAAGATAATTTAAAAAAAGATATGCCAAAATCTAGAAATGAGTAAAATAATAACTAGCAGTCAGCATGGGTTTGTTAAAAACAGATCATGCCAAATCAATCTTATTTTATTCTTCAACATAGTAACTAAATTAGTAGACCAGCAAAATACTGTGGGCATAATATACTTAAGCCAGACATTCTACAAAGTAGACCACAACCTACTTCTTGGTAAACTAGAAAAAAGTGGGACAGATAGCATCACCACCAGATGGATTCACAACTGGCTGACAAACTATACTCAACAAGTAGTCCTTAATGGGTCTATGTCTACATGGAGGGAAGTAAGCAGTGGGTTACCACAAGGTTCCATTTTAGGCCCCGTATTCTTCAATAAACAATTTAGATTAGGGAATAGATGGGGAATTTATCAAATTTGCAGATCATACTAAGCTGGCAAGAACACTCTACAACTGTGATGGTGAACCTATGGCACGCGTGCCACAGGTGGCACACATAGCCATATCAGTGGGCATACCAGCTCACTCTGGCATGCATGCGCACGCTGGCCAGCTGATTTTCGGGCCTTCTGGGCCCACCAGAAGTAGGGAAATAGGCTGTTTCCTCCCTCTGGAGGGCCTGGGAGGTGGTGGGAAAGGCCTGTTTTTCTCTTACCTGGCTCCAGATCCTCTCTATGCATCTGTGGAGGGTGAAAACAGCCTTTCCCACTCCCTTGGAGGCCATCTGGAGGCCTGAAAGGGCCCATTTCCCAACTCCCAGTGAGACAGGAAGTGACTTTTTTGCTGTCCCCAGCCTCCAGAGCAGGGGTGAAATGCTCCCGATTTGGACCGGATCGCCCGATCCAATAGCGATGGTGGCGGGTGGTTTGGAGAACCGGTAGCAAAAATCCCTGTGCCCTCCCCCCATGCCCAGCTGAGCTGCATGATCATCAGAGGCTTTTTTTTAACTTTTAAAAGCATTTTTTCTACCACATCTTCTGATGAAAAAATGCTTTTAAAAGTAAAAAAAAAAGCCTCTGATGATCACGCGGCTCAGCTGAGATCATCAGAGGCTTTTCAAAGCATTTTTTTCTGCAACCTCTTGGCCAAAGAAGTGGTAAAAAAAATGCTTTGAAAAGTCTCTGACGATCCCAGCTGAGTTGCCTGATCGGCAGAGAGCTATTTTTTAAAAAAATACCTCTCTGCCAATCAGGCAACTCAGCTGGGATCGTCAGAGAGGTATTTTTTAAAAAGCCTCTCTGAGGATCCCAGCTGAGTTGCCTGATCAGCAGAGGCTTTTCAAAGCATTAGAAAAAATGCTTTGAAAAGTTTTAAAAAAAAGGTTGGCCACACCCACCTAATCACATTACCCCCCCACAAGCCACACCCACAGAACTGGTAGTAACAAATTTTACATTTCACCCCTGCTCCAGAGCCTCTCTAGGAGTCTTTTTCAGTCTCCAGAGGGCCTCCGAGGGAGTGGGAAAAGCTGTTTCCACCCTTCCCAGATGCATAGAGAGGATCTGGAGCCAGGTAAGAAAAAAAAATGGGCCTACCAGCCATCGTGTGCCAGGAGTGGGGGGGGAGGGGGGTTGTGCGCACATGCATAGGGGGGAGCATAGAATTATGGGTGTGGGCATGCGCCTCCCCCACCCCTCCCTCTCCTGGCACGCAATGGCAAAAAGGTTAGCCATTACTGCCCTAGAAGATAGGCTCAAGATCTAGATGGATCTTGACAGACTTGAACACTGGGCCCTATCTAACAAAATGAAATTCAATGTAGAGAAAAATAAAGTCTTACACTTAGGCAAGAAAAACCAAAAGTACACATATAGACTGGGTGCAACCAATAGCAGTAAGAGGGATCTTGGAGTCTTAGTGGACAACCAATTAAATATGAGGCAGCAGTGTGCGGTGGCAGCCAAAAAAGCCAATGCAATCCTAAATTGCATTAACAGAGGGATACAATCAAGATCAAGTGAGGTACTAATACCACTCTATTAAGCCTTAGTAAGACCACACCTAGAGTACTGCATCCAGTTTTGGTCACCACACTATAAAAACGATGTTGAGACTCTAGAAAAAGTGCAGAGAAGAACAACCAGGATGATTAGGGGACTGGAGATTAAAACATAGGAAGAATGGTTACAGGGATCTTCCAGTGATGTCACAGCAATTGGAGCAAGCAAGGGATTCTCTCCCGAAGCTGACAGCTCCATTTGCTGCGTCTGGCAGCTGATTAAAGCCATTCTCGAACGGGAAAAGCTCGGGGAAAGGGAGGGGAGCATTTCAGCTCTGAAGTAGAGGTGCAAGCTACTGAAAGAAGCTGAGGAACTCCCCGAGGCCGACACATCAAGAGGATGCCTGGAATGGTGTCCCAAAGCCTTGACTATATCTAAGCAGGAAGTCAAGACACCCCGGTAATCATATTTAACTTGATTCGGTTTTAAATCAGAAGGAAACCAAGGGAACTTTGAAAGGCATTTCTACCATGAACTTTGATTTTGCTCATTGTATTTAAGCTAAAATTAAGAAGGGTGGCAAAAGGGTTTTGAAGATGAATGGAAAGAGAGAGAGTGACATTGTCTTGGATAAGATCATAAAAGAGGAAGACCGGACTTTGTTATTCTTAATAAAACAATCTCTCTGCTGCTCATAAATCTGGGCTCTCTGAAGATCCGGTGAAGGGGAATACCGATTTGTTCAAGCTAATTTGGAAATTTACCCTGGAAGCTACAAGTAAGACGCCATTTGCATGAACTGTCAATTTAGAACAGCCTTCTGATGCGAAAGTGAACATACGTTGCTCTTCGATTGCCATCTAGTGGTCAATCCTGGGATTTACTCTAAATTAACTTAACCCTCTTTTCTTTTTGAGAAATTATTTATTGTGATTGGTCTGGTAATAATGATAATGATTGTTATGTCCTTATAAGGACATCCGGCCGGGGATTGGTTAATCCTCCGGGCGGGAAAGTTAAACCGCTGTCATTGGACGGCTGGTCTGCCGGAGCGCTATAAAAAGGGCTCCGGCAGCACAGCCGTTCGTCTGTTCTGACTTAGTTAAGAGCTGAATAAAACTTGTTGAACAGACCCCGCTGGTCTTGTCTTCTTTCCTGCGCCTGATCTAACACTGGCGACGAAGGATTTGAAAAGAACCGCCACGCGGAGCTAAGTCACTCATCGAGAATTTCTCACTGAGCTGAAGTCACTGAAGATGGAGGCGTCACAAGCCGCGATGGCTCCGATCTCCAAATTCGACCCCAGAGTGGAGAAATGGACCTCCTATCTGGTTCGTTTCCGCCAGTTTCTGCGGGGAAACAACTATCAAGACCTCTCCGATGAACGGAAACGAGCCCTGTTCCTAGCGCATTGCGGCTCCGAGGTGCTGGAGATGGCCATCGACCTCGTGTCCCCAAGGAACATCGAGGAGATGTCTTGGGCCGATCTGCAAGACGTGCTGAAGGAGCACTACGCTCCCACTGGAACTCCCATTGCCAACAGATTTACCTTTCAACAAAGGAATCAGTTGGAAGGGGAGCCCATCAAGGACTTTGTGGCAGCTCTGCGGCAACTCGCGTCAAACTGCGAGTTTGACAACGTTGAGAACGCCATCAGAGACCGCATTGTCTTCGGCATGAGGGACATTGGACTGCAACGTAAGTTCCTCAGCCGAAAGAAGATTGCGTTGAAAGACGTCGTTGAGGAGGCAATCGCAGCCGAGATCTCAGAAAAGGCGGCTGCCGCCATGAGTAGGGCTAAAGGGGTGCACAAATTGCACCGCCAACCCAAGAGCTCGTCTGAGGAGTCGTCTGCCAGCTCCTGCTCCGACGACGAAATGGCCGTTCACAAGGTTTCCCGCCAAAACCGTCGCGAGCGCAAACAAGATGGCGCCCGGATCGAGCCCTGCGGCAGCTGCAAAGGAAGCCATGCCAGAGCCAAGTGCCGTTGGAGAGACGCTGTCTGCCGACGCTGCAACAAGCGGGGGCACATCGCTGAAGCCTGCAGGGCCGAAGCACCTACCCCGGGTCCGTTTCCCCCCGGCTGGGGCGAGAAACGGCAAGACAACCAGAGACCATCCAAACGGTCCTCTGCCAGGTCTCAGCAACGAGGCGGCGGCTACGCGGCGGTCAGAACCGAGCAGCTGTCCTCCGGCATCCACACCATTGACGATGCGGCCGCAAAATTCCATGCCACCGTAATCGTGGAAGGAACACCCTGTTCTATGGAGGTAGATTCGGGATCGAACTACTCCATCATGGACTGGCACCAGTTAAAGCGCCTGAAACCGGGCATCTCGAAGAAAGACCTCAAGCCCCTACGGGCCCGTCTTGTCGATTTCGGCGGCAACCCTGTTGAGATCCTGGGGAGGACTTCGCTCCGGGTCACCTACCACGGCTTCCAGGGCGTCCTACCCATCACTGTCGTGGGGCGAAACCGCCCGAGCCTGCTGGGGATGGAGTGGTTCGAGCCATTGGGGCTGTCTATCAGCGGGATCCATCAAATTCGTAGGGACGAACTCGACGCCATCATCGAAGAGTTCAAGGAAGTCTTCGATGGTAAGCTGGGGAAATTTGTGGGGAAACCCATTTCCTTCAATTTGGACAAAAATGTCACCCCAATTAGGCTTAAGCCCCGCAGGGTTCCGTTCGCCCTGAGGCCCAAGGTCGACGCCCAGATAGATAAGCTTGTCGCCCAGGGGGTCCTGGAACCGATCGATCATGCTGCATGGGAGACCCCCATTGTGACCCCGATGAAGCATGATGGGTCTGTGCGCATCTGCGCCGACTATAAGTGTTCTATAAATAAGGCCCTCCAGCAGAGCGCATATCCGGTTCCAGTGGTGCAACATCTGCTGCACTCACTTGGGAGCGGATCAATATTCGCAAAATTGGACCTGGCCCAAGCTTACCAGCAATTGCCAGTGGATGAAAAAACTGCGGAGGCACAAACCATTGTCACGCATAGAGGGGCATTTAAATGCACGCGCCTCCAATTTGGGGTCAGCGCAGCCCCAGGTATTTTTCAATCATTTATGGAACGCCTTCTTCAAGGCATTCCAGGGGCGGTCCCTTACTTCGATGATGTCTTGATCTCCGGCCACTCCAAAACCCAACTACTTGAGCGACTGCGCATGGTTTTACAGCGATTCAAGGAGAAGGGTTTGAGAGTCAGGAGGGACAAGTGCATCATCGGGGTCCAGGAAGTCGAGTTCCTGGGTTATCTCATTGATAAGAACGGCATTCACCCCACCAAATCTAAGGTTAGGGCTATCCATGAAGCTCCAGCCCCCCAAAACAAGACGGAGCTTCAGGCGTTTCTGGGACTACTGAATTTTTACAGTGTTTTCCTGAAACAGAAAGCCTCCGTGGCTGAACCGCTCCATCGCTTGCTGGGGAAGGCGGTTTCCTGGAGGTGGGGGAAGGAAGAGGAAGCAGCATTCAGAGCTGTCAAGAACCTGCTTTCTTCCGAGAGTGTCCTCATCCAATACCACGAGACGCTCCCCCTGCTATTGACTTGCGACGCATCCCCCTATGGCGTCGGAGCAGTCCTCAGCCATCAATTCCCGGACGGGAAGGAAGCCCCCATCGCCTATTTCTCGAAGACGCTGTCCAGCGCCGAGAGAAATTACAGCCAATTGGACAAAGAGGCCCTGGCCATCGTTGCTGGCGTCAAGCGTTTCCACGAGTACCTATACGGACGGAGGTTCACGGTCATCACAGACCACAAGCCCCTGTTGGGCCTTCTGTCGGGA